>PVLA01016989.1:0-18860 GCA_004027455.1 Hydrochoerus hydrochaeris
GTAGGCATCTCCCTTTTGTTTCTATTTCTAAAAGTACCTGATGCATTTTTGTGTAAGTCTAGGGATGATGAATTTCCCCAGTTTTTGCTTGTCTTGGAAAGACATTATTTCTGAAAGATAGTTGCACTAGATATAATATGTTTGGTTTACAATTTTTTTCAAGATTTGGAATATGTTGTGTCATTCTCTGTTAGCCTATATGCTTTCTACTGAGAAATCTGCAGTTCATGTAATAGGAAGAGGAGACTTACTTCAATGTGGCTGCTGTTTCTCACTGGCTGTTTTTAGAATTGTTTCTTTTCTTTGACCTTTGACAGTTTGACTGTGTGCCTTGGACTATAATAATGTGCCTTGAGAAACCTCTCTTCTCACCTTCTTAGGAAATTTGCCTTGAACCTCCTTGATCTGGATATTCACGGCTTCCTCAAGATCTGTTTCAGCTATAATTTCATTGAATTATTTTCTATCTCTTTCCTTTTTCTTGTCTTCTCAAATAGCCATAATGCAAATGTTTGTGTGTGTGTTTAGTGGTATAAATTTTGTATTTTCATTTTGGTTGTTTTGTTTGGTTCTGCAGGCTATTGATTAGTTGATTTGTTGTTGTTGTGTTGTGTTTTGGTCTATCTGAGTTATTTCAAAGGTCCTGTCTTAAAGTTGATAGTCTATTATTCAGGCTCTCAGCTCTTTTTTATTTTACTTTTTGAGTTCTTTAGCCTTACTATTCTGTTTAGTTCTTTATTATCTCTTTCTTTGCTGAATTTCTCATTCATATTATGAATTATTTTCATAATTTCTGTTACCAGTCTGTTTCTCTTATATCTGTTTCCTTACAATCATTATTTTGAATTGTGTTTTTAAGGCATCTCATCAATTTTCCTTTCTTTGGTCCTGTTACTAGAGAATTATGATGTGTTCCTATGAAGACATAAAATTACCTTGCTTTTTCATGCTTCTCGTGCCACTCTGTTGGTATTTGCACATCTGTTGAACCTGTTGTCTCTAGCAATTTTAAACAATGGCTTCATCATAAAAGACTTTGAACATAAGGTGTTGGTTGATGAAACTATGTTGGCTTTAACTCCAGATGGGTACAGTAGTGCAGTCTTTCTTCTTTAGCTTCTTGAACTGTCATCAACATGCATTACCTATAGTGGAAAGTTTGCTGATGACCTTAGATGTGGCTCACACATCTGAATGTGGGGTGCCTACCACTTTCCAGGCTAGCAAAACATGACTGATATAACAGTGAAGGCACAGAGCTCTCATCAGATTTAGTGGGCTACTCTATCAGGCACTACACAAGAGTGGGCCCTCTTAAGTTTCACTGTACAACAGGGGTTGGAGCAACTGCAGGAGTTCCAAGCTAGTTGCAGCTAGGTTTGGTCCAAAAATAGCACTGTTCAGTGACAGTCTGGGTGGGGGAAAGTGCACCGTGAATTAAACTCCTTTCTAGGGCAGTGCAGTGGGGCATATTCTCTGGCAACTCCCTGAACCAAGTTCAGGGTCCCTGAGAACTGCATAATTCTGCAGAAGCAGAATCTGCAGGTGTCTGTGGTATCAAGGGGGTGGCCATGACCCTCCCATTTGCCTCTTTCTTGTCTTGGAAGACTGTCCTGTTTCAAGCTGATCCAGACAGGGGTGACAGAGCAGTTGGAACATAGTGCCTCATTCCCTTCTCAAGGTTATTCTGTCGCTGTGTCCCCAGCTTTCCTACTTCATTCACACTATACTCCATCAGTCTCCTCATAAGTATTCTAACTAGAAAGCAGCTAGTATTCTTTTTGTTTGGGATGGAGGCTTCATTGTAGCAGGCAACCATATCCAGTACCTCTAGCCATCTTACATATTTCAGTTTAAGCTTTCTTAGAGTCTCATAAAGGATTATGACTGAAGATGGAATAAATTAATGGTGCAGATTATTTCAGACATACACCCTGAATGCATGAAAAAAAATAGAATTTCCTCTTGTGTACTTTTAAGATATCAGTTATCATTATGAATTAGGGAAAAGTATGAAATTTCTATATAATTTTAAAAAACAGGTTTAAATGAATATTTAGGTTTTTTAACTCTAAAGATACCTCACTTGACTCTGGTGTAAATTGATGATAAAGAATCATCTTTAATACTTGTTTTCATATTGATTCATAGTCCTGATTTTCTTTCAAATTATTTTTCTTTTAAATCGTAGCCTGCATACCGCAAAATCAGAAAGTAAAGATGAGTATACAAATATACAACCAGCTACATCTAGTCAGGTAAAAAATTAAATCTACATTGTAGTATATGATATAAAAATATCTTGGGCTGGGATTTAGCTCAGTGGCATAAGCACCTGCCTGGCAAGTGCAAGGTTGCAAGTTCAATCCCCAGTACCAAAAAAAAAGTCATCTTAAGTCTATTTCTAAAATTTACTGTTAGTTTGATTTCTTCCATAAGGTTTATTAAATATGAAAAGTAATAATGCTGAAAGCACTACTTAATGGGACCTGGGAAATGACCAGAAAGAATAAAACAGATGGAAAATGATTACTATAGAGTACTTTGGAAATAAATAGCATAGATTTTAGGAATAAGAAAAATATGGCTTATTATTTCTTGCCATATCCGAGAAAATTCAGTAAAGTAACAGAAGTATAGATAAGTCTTTTCAGTGTATTTTAAACACTCTTGCTTCTTACTGTTTTATCTGAAATTTTTGCCAGTCTATATCCATTTATTTAAAATTCTTAAATTATAAACCTTAAAATACTGTGATATTCTATATGACTTGTCACAGCCCTAATAAAAATTCACCATTATGTTTTTAGTCTCTCCCTACAGTGGTAGAAACTGCAGAATGTTCCTTAATACCAGAGAGCAAACAGACTGATCATCAAGTTTGAGAACTTTGGGCTTAAAGAGCCATGTCATTTCTTTTTTACCAGCAGGTGTTGTAATGCCTCTGACTGCATTGTCATTAATGCTAACCATCCCTTCCCTCAGTCTCTTAGTTGCTCCAGCCTTTGTTACATTATCCTGTTCTCTTTTCTGTTCTGAAATTACCAGCGATCCACTGCATGTGTGCACATCCCCAATCATGGCAGCCACAGGACAGACTTGGAGATCTGTTCTCCAGCATGACCAGAATTTAGGGTTTATTGTTGTTGATTCCGTTGTTTATGTTTCTGCTTTTTATGTTGAGAGAAGCTTCTCAAAATTATCACAAACCAAAGATTCTTTTTCTCAATCTTGCAGTTTCATTGTTAGTTTCATTTACAGCATCAGAAGATTAAAGTAAACATATATGCTATTTAAATATATTATTTATAAGTACTAATGGAATATGCTTGAATTTTTGAAGACTTGACCTATACTTTTCTCATTTATATTGTGTTTGCATAATTTATCAAATAGTCCAAAATTATAAAGTTATATTTCACTTAATTCCCAATTTAGTTGTACTTTGCATTTCAGAAAAGTTTTGGTGATCAAACTGAGGTAGACAGAAGATAAGACAGGTTTATTACTGTGACCACATTATGGGCTCTCTTATTCAGTATACATAAATGTTAAACGAAAACTGTGGGGACTCACATATATTAAAGTCTATATTGTGACACCTGGAAAAATGCACTGCCATGACCCCCCAAATACTTACGTATATTCCCCATATTGGCAAGATGTGGTGGCTTAGTACATTCATAAAAACTTATGGGAAGGATAATTCTTAAAATATTTCATTGTTTTACTTCAGACCTTCAGGGATCCTACTAATGGTGCACATAAAGGAACTAAGAAAACTGTCCTGTTAAACACAGAAAAAATGATACCACAGACAAAAAAGAGGATATATTTTTCTTGTCCTCCACAAGGACTAATCAATAGACTAATGACAAATGGTAAGTGAAATCAGAAAATATATGTGTGAATAATAAAAAGCAACAAAACTACTGCTTCATCTGTGTGGTTTGGATTATTAGCTTTGTTATAGGCAATAACTGGATAAAGAGAAAATAACTTCTTGAATCTTTCAAAACCAAAGCCAAAATATTAATAGATTTAATCTTTTTTTTTATACTGGGGATCAAACTCAATGACCTCATGCTTACCAAGCAAGCACTTGAACCACTGAGCTAAATCCCCAGCTAGATTTAATCTTTTCTGTGAATTTTATGTTCAATTTTTGGGATTGAAAGTGGCACTAAAGATTTTTATTTAATATCCACCTAATTCCCTTCTTTGTTGTATCCGTGAACTTTGGCTCATGAGTTATTACTTGTTATTCTAAGTTCACGTTCAGTGGGGCATTGCTTTTGAGACTTTATATAGTCTGGGACCAGGAGTGTCCACTGAGATTTTTTTTTTTATAAAACAACAAAATTTCATAATAAGAGAATAACAATAGTTATTACATTGTATATCATTATCATCTTGATACTCAGAGTACAAAACATAAACCAAAAAAAGATCTTTTAAGAAAAGAAACTGCTCACTTGGCCAGCACATATATTTAAAAAAAAAATAAAATAACAGAAAACTTTCTAAGATAAATTAATAGTACAAATGAAACCAAGTAGCATATATATTGAAATACTTTTACAACAGTAGAATTCATATTTTGGGGAAGTATTTGAACTTTGAGATGTGTTAAATTATTATCAACAAAATGCCATTTAAATAGTTGCATGAGAGGAAACTTTTTAGCTAGGTTTAGGACTTTGGATATTCCTAACCCATGCAAATCATGTAAATTTGAGCCCTAAAGATAAATCAGATGAGGCTTAATTTATACATAAATTTTCAAAAGGCCTAGGATGTAGCTCAGTGATGAAGAGTGCTTCAGAGCCCTGGGCTCAATCCCTAATATTGAATTTTTAAAAACTAGTTTGTCATGTAAAACTTGTCATATAAAAATGACAGTCTTTGGAATGCTTATGTAGAAATTTAAGCAAGTTTTTCTTTTTTCTTTTTTTGGTACCAGGGCTCGAAGTCACAACCTCGTACTTGCCAGGGCCGGCGCTTTATGCTGCTAAGCTAAACCCTCCACCCAAGCAAGTTTTTCTTTAGCCATATTAGTTAGCAATATTAACATATACTATGTATATAACTATATAGAACTGGCTGTTGATATATTTAATAAAACAGAATTCATCTTTTGTTGGTTTACACTTATGTTTATGTAGATATATAGATGTATTTTTTATATTTCAGGAATTATATTATTTATGAGTTGGTGTTTACTGTTGGTATTCTTAGGCAAAGAAGTTCTCCCTAATGGAAATTTATTTGGACTAGTAATTATTTTTTATAGCGCCTGCCTTGGGGCGATCCTTTTGCAACTCATTAGAATACCTACAGTGCCCCCACTTCCACCTCTTCTCGGTAAGTATAGAATAAGCTCTTTTCTTTGTTGTTGACTTTTTGTATAGTTGGAACTGTTTCCAGTTGGAATAAATATAGTTCAGAAATATTTCAATTTAATATGATATATATGGTTTCTTTTTATATGCATTAGTGCATATGTTATGTAGCTTTTTATGGCTGTATTCTCTTTGTATATATAGATTTTTTAAAACTTACTTTTAAAACTTGAATATATGTAATACATGATTCTTGCTGCTTTATCATTGAATAAGACATATTTACTTAAATTTATTGCAAAAAAAAGAAAAATTTAGGACTGAGTTTTGTATAGACCACATAACTTGAATACTATGGCAAGATTCATATATTATAGTGACTAATGGATTGTCCCGTAAGCTGTTTGTGCATCTTTACTGTATATATTCACTGTGTACTGGCTTACCTGCATGACACACTGTTCCTTATCACCATTATCTTATAGGAAAATTAATGGAGGAATTTCTGTCTGGGATGTTATTTTAGTTACTTTTCTCTCCTTGCTGGAACAAAACACCTGACACCCAAAGTTAAAGGAGGAAATGTTTATTTAGCTCACAGTTTGTAAAGGTTTCAGTCCATAATCAGCTGGCTCCAAGGCAGGGTGTCATGGTGAGGGGCAACAGTTCACATTGGTGGAAGACAGCAAAACCAGTAAAAGCAAAAGAGGGGAGAAATCTTCTTTTCTATGCCCTCCTCTTGCACAGGATGAGAATGTTTGCAAAATTAGGATCCTGGTCCTCTGCTGTGAATCAACTATTACAACATCATGGAACACAAACATCTGCCCTAAGGCATGTCCTCTACACCGTAGGATGTAGAACTGCTGAGTTACTTAATTAAGCTTCTCAAGAAGACACAAAGAATCAATCATTACAGGTGTCCTCTATATTTTAAGTAACAACTGCATTATATACTGTACCATATTTGAATATGTTCATTCTTTTCATCTTTCACTCATGCTGCTTCCTTGTACTATTATGTAAGCTGCCCTTGTTTTTCTTGTCTCTCAAAAAAATAAACAAAACATGCTTTATTTTCTATTTTTTATTTTTAAGGGATGTTACTGGCTGGTTTTATCATAAGGAATATTCCATCCATAAGTAAACATGTCAAAGTCCCTACACAGTGGTCTTCAGCTCTAAGAAGCACTGCCCTTACCGTCATCCTAATTCGAGCAGGGCTTGGACTTGATCCAAAGGTAGACTTCCTTTATATCTTGAGCTCTTTCAAACAGCAAAAGCTGGTGGGAAAGAAAAAAGAGTCAAAATTTTTGTTCTGGCTGTTCTAAGTGGAGTCCATAAGCAAAACTAAGAACAAAGACTGAAGAAATATTGGCACCTCACTATTTGTGTCTAGCTGTCATTGTTACTTTAAAGAGAAGTGTCTGTGATTCAAAGTGTCTATTTGTGATCATTTTTCACCTTTGCATAGAGATCATTGTCCATCATGCACCTCTATTGTTTGAGAGGCTCTTTTATGGAGACTGTTTCCTTTTCAGTTAGCAAAATATAATCTCTCTTTCTCTCTCTCTCTGTCTTCCCATCTATATATGTATATATCTATATCCTCCTTCCTCTTCTCCCCTTCTTCCTCCTCTTTCTCCTTCTTCTGTATCTCTTTCTGCTCCTCTTCCTCTTCTTACTCTTCTTTTGTTTTTTTTCTTTCTTGCTTGCTTGCTTTCTTTCTTTCTGCTTCAATACTGGGGATCAAACTCAGAGGGGCTGTACTACAGAGCTACATCCCCAGCCTTTTTTCTTTATTCTTAAATTTTGAGACAGGATCTCACTAAGTTGCCCAGGCAGAATTTCTGATCCTCTGGCCTTGGACTCCCTGAATGGTAGGATTATAATTGTGTGCCACCACAACTGACTAAAAGGCAAAATTTTCCTTCCTTTTTTATTTTTAATTTTTAGTAGAGATTGAAAAGTTTCATAACTTTTTCTCCATGGAATTATTATCTTGATTATGTTTGCATTATTCTAAGAGCTATTTTTAAAGTATTTCTTGTCTAGCATCAACATCATGAAAAAAAGAATGTTTCTTAAAGTATTACAATCTAGGGATTATAAATCTATTTAACTTTTAAGAAGATGAGTGTTTATGAATATAACAGCTATGCAAGAAAATGTAGCAAATGTAGGGATTTGATGGAAATACCATCCTAAAAGTACACATAGTTATAGCTAGCAATAATTTATATTTTTGGATAGAAAATTTTAACCATTGGGAAACTGAAAAGTCATCCCTTCCAATAATACAATTGTGAGTTACTCTCTTTTTTGGTATATTGGTACTTCTAAGTATTAAGTTAATGAATGGTTAATTGCTAAAAGTTAATTTATGAGAAAAAGAACCTATAGGATATTTTCACTATACTATGTATAAGGAAAATTTAAAGATAGTTACTTAATCCTACAGAAGTGAATCTTCTTAAATAATTATAACAGTATCTTACAAAGTGTGAAATTGTAAGCCATTCTATGTATATAAAGTGAATTCTGTAACCACATGAGACTCAGGTTAGCAAAAGCTGACTACTCAAGAGATACTGTGTTTCAGCGTGTACATGGGTGTTTTTCCTTCTGTGTGTGACTCTGTGTCCTCAGGTCCTGCAGCAGATGAAGACAGTCTGCTTCCGGCTGTCTTTTGGTCCGTGCATCATAGAGGCATGCAGCGCTGCTGTCTTTTCCCACTTCATCATGGATTTCCCTTGGCAGTGGGGGTTTCTCTTAGGGTAATTATTTTTTTTTTTCATTTTGAAACTATATGGTTAATCAAGAAACAGCTCTTCATTGACATTCTTTTCACAGTGGTGGGAAACCTTGGAAATTAGTTGATTAAAGGCCAAGCCAAGTCCCAAATCTCCCACAGCCTTGACAAGCATTCACAGCTCCTCAGTCTGCACTGCTGACAAGTGCACCTGCTCAGCTTGCTCCTTCTCTACCGTGTTGCAATGTATGTGTACGTCTTATCCTGTCAAACAGTCCCTTCCTTGGTCACTGTGTATAGGTATGAAGATATAAAAGAGAGTTTTAATATAGAGGTATATAAATAGAAACTCTTATTTTAAAAAAATAAGCAAAAAAAAACCTTTTCTTTCCCTATTGTCTTAGTATTTTTTACTCGTCGCTGAGACAACATACTTGATTCCAAAGTTAAGAAAGGAAAGGTTTATTTCTTACAGTTTTTGGAGGTTTCAGTCCATACTCAGTTGGCTCCAAGGCAGGGTGGCATGGCAGGCCACAGTTCATGGTGGCTGCAAACAGCAAGGCGGAAACCGGCAAAGAGAGAGACTTGCCTTCTTCCTGCCATTACATCACAGCCTGGCTCCACCCCTAGGCCAGTGTAGCACTCACACTCCCAATCCAACCGCTAAACAATGAACCAATCACAAATGCATAATACAAAGGCATGAGGCTTGGGGCCCACTGACATAAACCATGACACCTATATTCAAAGCCCCAACTATCTTTCCCACCATCATTTTCCTTACATCCAAATTCTTAACAGAAGTTTGTAATCACTGTCTCTAGATAGGAAGTTCTTTTCATTTTCAGTAACTTTTGCCTCCACTTGTCCTTTCCCGTGATGTTTGTAATAAGTTCACCCACTGCATGTATTGCCATAGCCAATAGGTTTTAATTAATTTTGTTAATAGATTTTAATTAACTTTTGTTGTACATTACTCAAATGTATTACTTCTGAGGGATTGAACCCAGAGCTGCACCACGGCACCTTCAACCCTGAATTTACCTTGTGAAAAAAGCAGGACTTTATAGATGAAGGTACATTCCCTTTATCACACCTCCAGTGGGAGGACTCTAGGACATCCACGGCCTCTTCCACACAGGTATAGGTTTCAGTGTAGCGCTTTTAGAGAATGCAGAGTGGCATCCTGTCGTAGGCTTGATTTACATTTCCCTAATAATCACAGACACTGAGCTCTTTTTTGTGTGCTAGCATTATGTAGATCTTCCTTGATGAAGTGCCACTTCAAATAGTTTACCAATTTTTAAAATTGAGTTCTTATGACTTAAAATATATTCTAGACCCAAGGCTTTTGTCCACTATGTGTATTATAATTATTCTTTTTTTTTTTTTCTACCAAGAATCAAACTCATGACCTCATGTTTGCCAGGCAGGTGCTTCCATATCCCTGGCCTCATGATTATTCTTCGAACGTGTCACTTGGCTTTTTTTTTTTTTGGCGGGGCGGGGTGGGATGTGTGGCAAGAAGCATAAGAACTTTTAAGCCAACAATAATGCAAAATGAGCCGTATAACACAGCTCATCTTAAAATCTTTGTGGCCACCCTACTGTCCTCAAATGTTATTCTATTCTATTGTACCATATTCACCTGGCTTATTTATTCCTTTGTTTATCCATGTATTTATTTCTTTACTTAGTGGCTGTCTCAATTACTTTTCTTGGTGTTTGTTTGTTTGTTTGTTTGTATTTTTGTTTTTGTTTTGTACTGGGAATCAAACTCAGAACCTTGCACTTGCCAGGCAGGTGCTGAACTATATTCCCAGCCCAGTTACTTTTCTTGTTGCTGAGACAAAATATCTGACACCTAGAGTTAATGGAGGAAATGTTTACTTCAGTTTGTAGAGGCTTCATTCCATAATCAGCTAGCTCCTGGGCAAGATGGCTTTGCAGAGGGAACAGTATATGGCAGTCAGTAGCAAAAAAACAAGGAACCTTAACAGAATCTTTATGACCTTTTTATGCATTATCTAGGCTACTGGATTAGGGCAGTGCCAAACCAATCAGTGGACTGATTTAGTAATCACATCCTTAATCCCAGCACTGCACCATGAATCTGTCCGACACTCTAAATCCAGCCACCTCTGAAAAAGCTCCATCTATGACCACCTGAGGCTTTGGGGAGACCTCTAGACACAAACTGTAACAGTGGCTAAACCAGCCAGCATTTATTTCTCACAGTTCTGGAGACTAGAGGGTCAAGATCAAAATATTGGCAGCTTTGATTTCTCCTGAGGTCTTTGCTTGGCCTACAGGTGGCCACCTTGTTGCTGTGTCCTCTTTGGCCTGTTCTTTCACAGGCATTTCTGACCATAGAGGGATTCTAGTCCATTTTGATTAGGACCCCACTCTGATAGCCTGATTTTTAATTGATTCCTTTTTTAGTGCAGTACTAGGGATTGAACCTAATGTCTCATGCATGCTAGGCAAGTACTCTACCACTCAGCTCTTTTAATTTTATTTTGAAAGAAGGTCTCACTAAGTCATTTAGGTTGGCCAAATTTACAATCCTACTGCCTCAGCCTTTTCAGTAGCTTGGATTATAGGCAGTCACTTAAGCCACTAAGCTAAATCCCCAGCCTGTCTTTATCCTCTTATTGGAGTACATTCAGCAAAATTATTACCAGTCTGAATCTTTGTGTGACAAATTGTTAGTGACTTTCCTGCCCCTGAGACAAAACACTCAATACCCACAATTTAAGGAAGAAAGGTTTATTTTGGTCCATGGTTTCAGAGGCTTCAGGGCATGTGTGGTCTGCTGACTCTGGGGCAGAAATGGCCTGGTGGAAGGGTGGAGAAAAGATGCTCACTCCCATGATGTCTGGGAAGCATAGAGCAAGAAAGAGCCAGAGAGAGACAGATACCCTTTGAAAGGCATACCACCAGTGAGCTACCTCCTCCTGACAGCACATCCAGCTATGAGCTCATTCATGGATGAATCCATTTTGAAGGTTAGCACCCCCATGATCTGATCATCTTCCAAAAGCCCCCTCTGAACACATGAACCTGCAGGAGGAAATTTTTATTCAAGCCATAGTATTTGGCTATATTTGGTTATTAATACAGATAGTTTATTTTTAAATTACTTTAGCTTTGTTACTTTAGATTTTCTACATGTACAGCCATGTCACCTATAGAGCTTTACTGCTTACTTTGCAAATGCATGGCATGTATTCTTCTTTCTTTACAGTAGTGGAAATAATCATCCTTATGTTCATTGGAAGTAGCTAGCCAGGTACAGGGATGCATGTCTGTAATCCCAGCATTTGGGAAACTGAAGCAAGAGGATTGCAAGTGCAAGGTCAGCTTGGCCTACATAGGGAGTTCAAGGCCAACTTGGACTACACAGCAAGCTCTTGATGAGAGAGAGGGGACAGAGGAAGGGAGCTGTGATAGCAGGTGTCTTTGATAGCAACCTTTGGTGATTGTCTTGAGCCTTTATTTTTCAGAAAGTTTTTTGTAGCTGCCTTTTTTTTAGATTAAGGATGTTCCCCCTCTTAAGTTTTCTAAAAAATGTCTATCATAAATGAACGTAGAATTTCATCAGTTTTTTTTTGCTTTTATATGATACCAATTTTCTGCTTTATTTTATTATAGTGAGTGCTGTTGATTGATTTTTTTCCAATGTAAACTGAACTCCCATTCATGAAATAAACCAAATTTAGTGATCATCTACATTTTCAACTGCCCCGTTCTACTTTGTATTAATATATGTGCAGAACTTTGGAGCTGAAGAAACAATAACCAAATTGAAAAATTCTCTAGAGGGAATCCATAGCAGACTGATCCAAGCAAAAGAATTGGTGAAACTTGAACACAGATCATTGAAATTATCAAGTCAGAGGAACAAAAAGAGCACTTCAAGGATTTGTAGAATGCTATAAAGTATGAGAAAGCTACAATAATAAAAAGTGTGATAATGGCATAAAGACAGACACAGGGATCAATGGAACAAAATACAGAGCCAGACATAAACCTTCACATATATGGTCAGCTGATCTTTTTTTCTTTTTTTTTCTTTTCTTTGTCTTTTTGAGACAGGGTGTCTATATACAGTTTGGGCAGGCCTTGAGCTCACTTTGTAGTCCAGGCTGGTCTCAAACTCGCAACGATCCTCCTGCCTCAACCTCCCGAGTGCTGGGAATACAGGCGTGAGCCACCATGCCTGGCTCGGTCAGCTGATCTTTGACAAAGGGCAATATCACACAATTGAGAAAGGACATTTTTATAAACACTGGAGGTGAAATTGAGTATCCACATGCAAAAGAACGGAGTTGGGAAAAAGCTTTGTGGACTGAATTTGGTAATGATATCTTGTATATGACAACAGAATCACAGGCAACAAAAGCAAATGTAGACAACTAGGATTATATCAAACTAAAACATTCACACAGCAAAGGAAATAATGAAAAGGTAACCTTTGTAATGGGAAAAATAATTATAAGCTAAGGATTAGTAACTAATATATGAAGAATTCCTGCAACTCAGTAACATCAAAAAATTCTCTTAAGTAAAATTGGAGAAGTTGCCGGGCATGATTGTGCACACCGTAATTCCAGCCGTTGGGAGGCAGCAGGAGGATCGTTGCAAGTTTGAGAACAGCCTGGGCTACAAAGTGAGCTCAAGACCAGCCTGAACTACAAAGTGAGTAACTTGAATAGACATTTCTCCAAAGAAAATATACAAATAGCCAATGAGTATGTGAAAAATGTTCAGCATCTGTAATCACTAAAAAAATGCAAATCAAAATGAAAAGATATCAAAAAAAATTTTTAAACATAATATATCATCACAGAGTGGGGGATGTACAGCATCTGTCTGGCAAGTGTGAGGCTCTGGATTTGAGCACCACTACAAAAAAAAAAAAAAAAGATACCACCAACAAACAATATTTACAAAATTACAAGTGTTGTCTACGATGTGGAGAAATTGGAACCCAGTGCATTGCTGATAGGATGTAAAAATGCTGGAGCCACTATGTAAAACAGTTTGTTCTCCATAACAAAAGCAGAATTACCATGGGATCTAGCAATCCCACGTCTGGATATTTGCCCAAAGGAATCAACATAAACATCTTAAAGAGATATTTGCAGATATTTGAAGAGATACTTGTTTTCTTTGCAGCTAATAGCTAAGGGTGGAGCAGCCCAAATGTTCATTGAAAGATGAGTGGATGAGAAAATGGGATGTAGACATACAGTGGACTATCCCTCAGCCATAAGAAATTCTGTCACGAACGACAGCATAGATAAACCTTAGGACATTATGCCAGTTGAAATAAGACAGCACAAAATGTCAAATACTGTATGATTTGACTTATGTAAACTATCAAGAGTAGTCAGGAACACATAAATAGAAAGTAGAGAGGTAGTTTCCAGGGAGTAGAATGCTTCCCTGGTGCATGACGCTCAGCCCCTAAGATCACGTCTTGTGATCCTTGCTTTCCTACATTTATACCTTGCTGTAAGACCCCATTCTCAAGTGCAGAATGGACTTGCCAACTTCTAGTGAAGAGAATACAGATGAAGTAATGGGATGTCACTTCTAAAATCAGTTTATGAGAAGACTGTGGTCTCTGTCTTGCATTCTCTTTGGTTGTTGGTCCCAGGATATGCTAACTGGGGTAGCTTTGTGGAAAAGAGACCAAAACCCAGTGCCAGTGCCAGTGCCAGTCTTGTGAGTAAACTTGAAAGCTGGCCTTCTCCAACCCATCTCATGAGAGATCTTGAGTCCGAGGCATACAGCTAAGCTGTACCGAGATTCCTAACCCAGAGGAAAAGAGACAGTGTTTGAAAATTTGTTAAGCAAAAAGAAATAATAGGTGATTCCAGTGCACAGCACCAAAGCACACTGAACTTGGCAAATCTATGGTTTCTAAGAAGTCTTTTCTGGCAGCCACAGGGGAGTCTGGAGCATAAACTGCCTCAGAGCAATGAGGAGATTCTGCTTGCAGACGCGAGGGCTCCCATTGGTGGGAGCTCTTCTGGTGCATAAGATGATGGCTAAACCTCCTAGCAGCTCAGCAGGCACAGCTCTCAGGAACCTACAGGCAATAGTGGGAGTAGCCAGTGCACAGTGGCTCAGACAGATGTGCACCAGCCTGGCAGGACACCAGGACATCTCTACACAGGCACAGGTGAGCCCTTACCACGGGCATGTGGAACAGACTGGAGATGGCAGACAGGCACCCAGCACTCTCCTGCTCCATACGCACTTGCTTGCTGAGGTGGGCTCCCTGGGGAGCATGGAACTCAACAGCAGAGAGACAGTAGTTGGGGTCCACAGAGTGTGGACAATAGATGATAGGGACAGTAGTTGGGGTCCACAGAGTGTGGACAATAGATGATAGGGACAGATGGGCCAACCCTGGCACATGGTGGCCCAGAGGGCAGGGCCAGGAATACCCCATCAACAGGGGTGTAGGTGAAAGTGACCCAGAGAGCCCCATAAACACAGCATTGAAACAAAAGCCCTGGGTCTGCATAGCAAACTGCTCTGGAGAAGTGGTTCCTGCGTGTCTCCTGGGAGAGTAACAGAGCCATCTGGAGAGCTGCCCTGTGTCTGAGTGTCAGTTTTAGGAGTCAGAAGCCCTTGCTACACACCCTGGTGCTGTGTGTGCTGCGCCTTGGGAACTTAAAACCCCTGTAGGCCCCACATCCCATCGGCTTGGCCCCAGCACAGGACTCTGTAAGGCCCTGGCTGCTTCCTGCCTGCACAGGTGATTGGTGACATGCCATGGTGCCAACTGTTGCCCTGCTTGTGGAGCATGTCATCTGGAAAGCTCCAGAGGGACTCTTCCTGAGTGCTCTGTCTTCATGCTAGCTCACGTCGGCAAGGAGCTACTGAGAAGTTCAACAGCCTTCAGCCACCATCATTCCTGCAAGGCTCCTGGCGGCCACCACAGCAGAACTGGGCTTGAGCAACCTTGTCTGCTGGGCATACGGCCTAGAAGAACCTGGAGAGACACTCACCAGCGAAGCTCATGTCCATCCCTTCTTTCCTCTCAGTCAAGCATCTCAACAGTGAGGGAGAACTTTTTTTTCTCTAATTTTTTTCTTTTTACATTTCTTCTGCTTTCTTCTTTTTTATCCTTTTATTTCATTTTATGTCCCTCCTTTCTTTTCTGTTGTATTTAGAGGGATGTTGTGAAAGGCATTTAATTACTAATTTACTAATGCTCTAATTATCTGCAGTATTTGAAATTCAGTCTTCTGTATTATTAAGCATTAAAATATCTCTTAGGTTGAGAAATAATATACAAGGGCCAGGCTCAGCGGTATGGCCTGTAGTCCCAGCTTTCTGGAAAGCTAAGGCAGAGGACTTTTTGTTTGTATTCTTATGTATTGTTTTGTGGTGTGGGGGTTGACTCTGAGACTTTGTGCATGTCAGGTTGGTACTCTGCCACCAAGCAACACTCCCAGCCCAGCTAAAGGAAATGCACCAAGCTCCAGATGTGGTCTAGTTCTGCCCTAACTGTGGCAGATGTCTCAACTTGATGGGCATCGGGGAGCCAGGGACCCTTCCCCTGGCATAGCTAGAAGGGGCCTTGCGTCCCATTCCTTGGTGAGCTACTAAAGAGTAGGAGTGCTGCAGAAGGGGCCCAGCTAACAGTGGTACTGGGGTGACCACCCTTTTGGTTCTCCAGGAGATCTCTCTTTCCCCACCACCTCCCCTTTCTGGGCATGGAGCACTTGCTGCATCTTTTGTAGGAATTTTTTTTTAGTTTATTGTTTCCTTTTTAAATCCTAAACTATCTATATTTCATCATGGGGAACACATTTCAATTTTTGTCTAGGGTTTTCCTTTTATTTCCTAGTCAAGTTATAGAATTTCCAATTATTTTTTTATCTTTATTTCAAAGGATTTAGGAAAAGGAGAGTGCTCAGCTCCTCATCTTGACCCACAAGTCTGTAAATTGTAGCCAACACTAAAGAATGCATGGGAAGCTTTGTCACCATTGAATGCTTTCCCTTGAAAGCAGATCTTCTGGATGTGGAATTGTTAAAATGGTAAGAACATCGGCAGTAAAGAGCACAGAAGTTCTTTCTTCAGCTTTATGCTAGGTGCTGTCTCTCCTGCGGTCGTTGTCCCATCCATGCTGCACCTGCAGGAGGCAGGGTACGGTGCAGAGAAGGGCATCCCCACTCTGCTGATTGCTGCCAGCAGTATGGACGACATCATGGCTATCACAGGGTTCAACACATTCTTGAACCTCATTTTCTCCAAAGGTAAGCAAGAGATTCCAAACTGCCGTATCATTTGTGACCTTTGCAGCTCTTCAAGCAAGGTTTGAACCAGGACTTTTTAGCGTCACATCTTTTTATTCTGCATGGAAAGCTCATCCCAGGCCAACAAGGAAATTCTAACTGGTTAAAAGAAAAAATTTAAAATGGTTTTAATAGAAAATGTTTTGATTTGTTTGATAATCCATATCATTAGTGTTTATTTGCTCATGGTGCTTTGAGATTTTATCACAGTTTTCACTAAGAAAATCTTGAGCATCAGTATTATTAGTACTACTAATACTTTAATAGGTTTTTTAAAATTTTATTTTAAAGAGGGTAAAATTAAACAGAACAAAACAGATCATAAGAAAACAATGTAAAAGAGATTTCAAAACAAGACAACTAGAGATCTTCTCTATCATATTATCTCTTGTTTTCTTCCAAATAGTTGTCCATATCTTCACATACAGTGAATTCATACAAAAAAATAGTATAAAATTGATCAGAACAGGATGATGAAGGCATTCTAGGTCTTCAAGACCAGACAATAAGGAAGTGAATAATGGCTGCCATAGTGTCTCTCCTTTTCTTCAAAATAGCTGTCCATACCTTCACGTATGTTGAAATTAAACAAAACAAAACAGACTAAAATCACTCTGAATAAAGAATAATAGTATTGCTGGATTTCACAGCATGACACTACAGAATTAGCACTGGGTACATTAGTGTCTCTTTTTCTTCAAAGTATCTGTTCATTTCATCGTGCATTATATAATCAATTCTTATAAACTGTTTAGAAGTTCTATGCATGCATGTATACCTATTTACACAGCTCTACATGTATACCTATCCTTTCTGTATCAGAGGGAAAAACAAAACAAGACAAAACTAAACAAAACAAAAAAAGACATAAAACCACAATACAAGGTGATCTACAATGGTTACTATGATGTCTCTTGTTATCTTCAGTCGAATTGTGTATATCATCGGGCATAGTATAATTGAACATAGCAGTACATAACAATATTAATAAAAACAAAACATTGGAGACATTATAAGACTTCAAAAGCAGGTAATAGTCAAACCAGAATGGGTATCCTAGTGAATGTTGTCATCTTCAGAGTAGTTGCCTATACTCTCAGACTTAATATTATCAAATAAAACAGATTTGAATAAAATCAGTCAAGACAAAACAGCAATCTAACAAACCAAATTCAAATAAGATCAGTCATAATAAGACAGTGTAAGTTACACAGGGCTTCAGATTAAGTTAATAGAAAATTAAGGATGGTTACCATAGTATATCCTGCTATTTTTGGAATAGCTGTCTGTGCCCTCAAGTCTAGTACAAGTAGACAGACTGGAACAGAATATAATCAAACTAAACAGAGCAATGAGAATAATATGGATTTTAAATCCTGATACACTATTAACAATGTCCTCTGTTCTTTTTTAGACAGTTCCTCCCCTTTCACTTTCACAGGGTGCATTGTACATTTTGGGTCCCACTAACTCCTTTAGATTTTAGATTAGGGGGGCAACCCACTATTTACCTAAGTGGTTCTGAACCTTTTTACCCCAGAGCTTGATCTTAAGTTGTATTCCTTTACCTACAAAAGCGTCAAGGTTTTCCTTCCTTATAGCTGAGTAGTTCTCTACTGCACAAAAGTGTCATGTCTTTCCAACCTATCCAAAGCTGCCCCTGTTTCTCTCTGGTCCCTGTCACACAGAGCATTGTTTTCTCATATTTGACTTTCAGTCCATAAACCCTCTTTCAGGTTAATTATATTTCCTATACAGAGCATCTTGATGGACCCTATCCTGATCTACTCTGCCTATGTTTCTTTTTGTTAGTGTATCAAGGCTATCTATCTATGTTAGAGATTATAGCCAACCTTCTCGGTCTCATTTCTGCTATGCTATTTTTCTGCCATTGGTTGGCTACTTTTCTCCTTCATTCCACTGTCTGCCACATTCATTCAGGCCTCTCTGCCACTGTTCCTGAAATCCTGGTGTTTTTTTCTCTCTCTCTCTCTAGAATGTCCATCAGTATTTTTTGTAGGGTTGGATTGGTAGTCACAAACTCCCCCCATTTCTCTTTGTCATGGAAGCATCTTGTTTCTCCTTTAATTTTGAGAGACAGTTTTTCAGGGTACATAAATCTGGGCTGGAGGTTTTTTTCTTTCAGGGCTTGGAATACTTCATTCCAAGCTGTTCTTGATTTGATGGTTTGTGTCAAGAAGTCTGTCACGATTTTGATGGGTTTTCCTTTATAGGTGATCTGTTTCTTTTCTCTGATGGCTTTTAATATTCTGTTCTTGTGATGAATTTCTGGGATCTTGATTATTATATGTCTGGGTGTAGATCTGTTTTGGTTGTAGCTGGCTAGAGTTCTGTATGCCTCATGCATCTGAATATCATTTCCTTTTCCTATGCTTGGGAAGTTTTCCTTAATTATTTCTATGAATAGCCTTTGTATTTCAT
>PVLA01016990.1:0-18859 GCA_004027455.1 Hydrochoerus hydrochaeris
CTAAATATTAAAACAGAAACACTAAATCTACTGGAAGACAAGGTAGGTAGAAGTCTTGGAGACATAGGGGTAGGCAGAGAATTCATGAACAAAACACAAACTGCACGGGAAACACTTCAAAGAATCAACAAATGGGATCTCATATTATTGAAAAGTTTCTGCACTTCAAAGGAAATCACCAACAGAGTGAAAAGAAAACTCACAGAGTGGAAAAGAATTTTAGCCAGCAACCCCTCAGACAAAGGACTTGTGTCCAGAACATATAAAGAATTGAAAAACATCAAGCCCCCAAATTCAAAGACCCTCTCCAAAAATGGGCATCTGAGATGAACACACGGTTCTCAGAGAAAGATATACAAATGGCAAATAAATACATGAAGAAATGTTTACCATCACTGATCATTCAAGAAATGCATATTAAAACAACATTGAGATTTCACCTCACTCCGGAAAGAATAGCTGCCATCAAGAAATCAACTGATAACAAATGTTGGCGAGGCTATGGGGGGAAAAGGAACACTGCTCCACTGTAGACTCATGGAGCCATTATGGAAATCCATACGGAATTCTCAGAAGACTAGGATTGGAAGCCCCATTCAATCCAGCTATTCCCCTCCTGGGTATTTTCCCAGAAGAACTGAAAAGTTCGTATCATAGTGATATATGTGCACCCTTGTTCATAGCTGCACAATTTCTGAAAGCTAAATCCTGGAAACAACCAAGATGCCCATCAACTGCAGAGTGGATGAAAAAGATGTGGCATTTTTATACAATGAAATATTACTCAGCTATAAAAAAGGATGATCTTGAGGCCTTCATAGGTAATGGAGACAAGTTGAGACTATCTTCATTAGTGAAATAAATAAGAATCATATTTATAAATATCATATTGTGTCTCTAGTATAAAACGTAAGTAAGAACTACAAGTGTAATAAAATCAAAATGTGTAATTGCTATTGTAAAAATGAGAGGAAAAGAAAGTGCTCTAAGGGATATAACTGCATGTATGTTTGAGTGCCTAAAATAGATGACTATATTGCTGAATATTTGTTGGACCTTTGAGCACAACTTTTTGAAGTCTGACTGAATGTTTACTATGTACCCTTTAACTTTGTAACTTCAACAACTACATCCAGGATAACAGTATGTAATTTATAAACTACCGATTTCCTAGTGGGACTTTTTCTCAATTTTCCTTTTTTTTTCTTTCATTTTCTTTCTTTTAGAATTCTGTATTGTTGCTACCCTTTTTTCTGTTTTGTTTTTTTTCTCTTTAAATAAAAATTTAAAAATGTATAATTGCTATTGTAAAAAAAAGAGGAAATAGGAAGCACTATAAAAGATATAACTACATGTAAATTTAAGTGTGTAGGATTGATGACCATATTTCTAGTTTCTTGTTGGATTGTTTAACAGATCTGTTTGCACTCTCACCACTTGAGTGTCCACTTTGTGTGCTTTAATTTTGTAACTTGAAAAACTATTTCTAAAAGAACAATATGTAACTTATCAACTAGTGATTTCTTACTGTGTATCTTCTTTTCTTGAAATTCTGTAATATTTCTACCTTTTTTCTCTTTAAATAAAAAAAATGCCACAAAAAAAGACCTTCTACACATTTGAATGGATATTACTAATACCAATCCTTGCTGTAACCTATAAAATATACTTTAGTTTTCTGGTCCAAAAAAAAAGTTATTTTTCAAAGAGAAAAGGGAATGCGGGGGGGTGGAAGGCAAAGCATAGAAATGAATAAAACCGATAAAATGGAAACAAAGCTCTGTAAATAAAGAGGGGTATAGGGGTCAAAGATGGGAGAGGAATGTGGAAAAAAGTGGAATCAAAATATATCACCTACAGGTACAAATTCCCTATGTTGAATGTGATCATCATTGGGAATTATGCATATGTTAATTGTATCAATAAAGAATTATTGAAAAAGAGGTGAGGTCTTGTGAATGGCACTTTGTGAATTTGGAGTACTGATCCCAAGAACCAGTGTAGTTCTTGTGGGAACAAAGAATGTGGGCTGTTATAAAAAATGCAGGACTAAACTCTGACTGGCTTCTTGTCACACCTAGCACTATCTTTTGCAAGTGCTTCTGCCATCTTGATGCTAATTTCCTCAAAGCTCTCACCACTGGCCAAATCAATGGGGTCATTGTATCATTAGATTTAGGACTCCAGGACTGAGCTAAGTAAAGCATTAGATCTTGTATGACACCTTGGATTCAATTGCCATCACCACAGGTAAATGAAATAAAAGGGGCTGGGGAATGTACACAGTTACCTAGCATGAGTGAATATTTTATAATGTAAGTAGCTGTGGGTATTTTGTTGTAGCACAGAAATGGTGTAAGTCATTCAATCAAAAATTTCCCAGATGCCAGGAGTGGTGCTGCATGCTTGTAATCTCACATTTGGGAGCATTTGGGAATCTGTGACTGGAGGGTAATTGGCAGATTGAGGCCAGCCTGGGATACATATTGAGCTTAAATCCAGCCTGAATTGCATAGTGAGGCCCTGTCTCAAAAAAATCTCCTAAATAGGGAACCTGCCAAAGGATATGTTTTTTAAAAATCAAAATTTCAGGTCATAAAAATAAAATTATGATCTTTATATGGATCTAATTTGTTCAAAAAATAAGCAAATTGTTTCAATCTTTTGTGTCTACTGGAGGTGTCAATATGTATGTGTTTATTTATATTTCATGTTGTCATGGTTTATATCTAGATTTTACACTAAACCTCATGCACTTCTATGTAGAGATTTGAGGCCATGATTGGATTATGTGAGTTTTCTATTCTTCAGTGGATTATCTCACTGGTGAGTTTACATCTAAATGTGATTTTGGAAGATGGAGCCTGGTTGAAGAAGATGGGTCACTGGGTGTGGTGTGGAAGAGTGTCTCCTTCCCCCACTCCTCCTTTTACACTCTTTTCTTCCTTTCCTCCATGCATGAGCCACACTCCTCTGCCATGCCATTCTGCCATGCCACCCTGCCTTGGAGTAACTGGATTATGGAACCTCTACAACCTGTGAGCCAATATAAACCTCTCCTCATATATTTTTCAGTTGTTGGGTATTGTGTCTCAGTAAGCACGGTGTGACTGAGACAGACATGAAAAGTATTGGAAATTAAAAAAGAGAGAGCTTTCATCTTTTACTTTCTCTCTAGATATAGATAGATTAGATACAAATTATATATAGATATAGATTTAGACATAGATGGATATAGATAGATATAAATATGCTTACTGGATTAAGAGATGTTGCTATTCAGGCTTATTTTAGCTTTTGGGGTTCAGCAGAGAGGATAGGAAATAGAAGGATACTGCTGTCCAGTTTTTGTTTCAAAAGTTAGGGATGAAGAGCAAAGGATGTACAAAGCAACAGAAATGGAATCTGTTGTTATGGAGGGACCAGTGGAAGAGATTTGACCCTAGGGAAGACCAGAGGGATCAAGAGAACAATGGAAGGCAGAAAGCAGAGGTACTGGAAGCGTGCCTTAGTTAGAGTAACAGGATGCTAGGCCTGAATTACAAGTGTATTAACACAGAAATAATGAGAAAAACTCAAACTGTAGACAGTTGGCATATTTCCTACAACCTAAATATTTTCTTTGCTATGTTGTAGTTCAAACCCATGATCTCAACCACTCTGCCGCTGTAGGGATAACATCAGGCTTTTTTTCTTCTCTCTCTTTCTGTATTGAAGTATTGTTAGCAGGTTTTGTGATGCTGATATCTCTTTGAGTGGTTTCTAAGTTCTTTCTGTCCTGAGGAAAGAACTGGTCAAGACAAGCACAGCAGCAAAGTTTCATTAAATGTAGGAAAAGATCAGGCTCTGCAGAGCAAGCTTAGGCCAAATAAAGGGACAAGAAGTTTACCCTATAGCACGAGAGCACATTACCATGGAAGAGCAAGACACACTGGCAAGAAATAAATGGGCACAGTCTTTTTTTTTTTCAACATCTGCTCCTCAGTCTGATGTCAGGTCTAGGTGATCATAAATCCTTACCCATGAGAAGTCCATGTGCAGAATTTTAGGAACCATTCTCAAATCACTGTTCTACAGGAATCTATCTATGTATCATCTATCTTTCATATAATATTCACAGAAACATGGGAAAAAGGGGAACAAAAGCCCCTAAGGATTTGAGGGGCCCTGATGCAAAGGAAAGCAAATAGAAAGTAACATAGTTCTATGCAAACTTTAAAGAAGAGATAAAACTTGACTAGTTAATAGAGGAATGACCCAAAAGTTTCTGAAATTATCACTCAGAATACTCAATGTGGATTCAGAGCACATAGGGCAAAATGTTGGAAAAACTGACCAAAATGGTTCAAACATGAAATGACTAATTCACCCAAGATATAGAATCTATGAAAAGATACCAGAAACAAATGCCTGGAAAAAAAACTATGCAAAGTTCAAAAACTGCAGAAATGACCAACATGAAGACAGATTACTTGAAATGGAAAACTAAATGCTACATTATGACCAAGAACTCAGAAAAGCCAAAAGAAATAAGGGAACAAGAAAAACCATCTAGCAGCTTCTAGATGCCATAAAAGAGACAAATCTAAGGCTATCTGAAGTTAGGGAATGCTAGAAAATCACAGAGATGGAATTATAAATTTGTATACATAAATTATAATAGATAATTTCCCAAATATGTGAGAAGAGTTCACCATACAGTTAATTGAGGCTTATACAAAACAAAACAACTATGATGAAAACAGAAATTCACCAAGACACACCATTATGAAATTGTCTGAGGTCCCCCAGAAAGCTTTTTTTAAAATAAGAAACCACAGAAAAACAAAAAAATCACACATGATAAATGCATCAGAATTGCAGGAAATTTCTTAATACAAACCTTAAAGGTCAGAAGAGCTTGGAGGGAAATATTACAGGCCTACGAGCAAAGAAGTTCCACACAGATTAACATAACTGGGAAAACTGTTCTTCGAAAATAAAGAGAATTAAGGACATTTAATGAAAAGAAAGACTCAAGGGATTTATGATTACTAATTCTGCATTCAGGAAGGTACTCAAGAATATCCTTCTCAGAAATGATGATGCCAATGAAGCTAGAAAACTAGACGGAGTGAAAACACCAATCAAAGTAAGTGGATAAGCAAGAACAATGAATGACAGGAAAAGAAAAACTAAAGAGTCACTAGTAGAGAAAGAGTACAAAGATGGGAACTAATCAACAGTGTTCAGTAATGTCTCTCAGCATTAATGACCTCACCTCTACGATTAAAAGTCATAGATTGGCAGAGTAGATCACACAACAGAATCCAACAGTCTGTTGCATTTAGGAAACTCATCTAATCCAAAAAATATATTCATAGTCCAAAAATCAAGTCATGGAAAACAATATTTTATGCAGCAGGACCCTCAAAAGAGGCAGGGATAGCAATTTTAATCACAGACAATATAAATTGTGAACTGATCAAAAGAGACAAAGAAAGTCATTATGTACTATTTCAGAGAACAGTCAAGCAAAAAGCGGTAACAGTTTTTGGAAAATATCCAGAAGGAGGATAACTAGATGAGACAGCCAATTCTAGTTTTCTGAGGAATCTACACACTGATTTCCACAGTGGTTGTACCAGTCTACACTCCCAACTGCAGTCAGTGGAGAAGGATTCCTTTTTCTCCACAGCCTCTCCAGCACCTGTTACTGATTTCTTGATGATAGCCATTCTTCAGGAGGGAAGTGGAATCTCAGTGTAGTTTGAAATTGCATTTCTCAAATGAAAAGTGATGTTGAACACATTTTCCTATATTTATTTGCCATTTGTATTTCTTCACTAGAGAATTGAAAACATCATAGAACAGCGATATATGTGCACTCATGTTTAAAGTAGCATAATTTATAATATCTAAGTCTTGGAAACAACCCAAATGCCCACCACCTGCAGAAAATAGATGTGTTATTTTTATTCATGTAATTATCTTGAAGGAAATAAAATAAAATAAAACAATAAAATAAAATGAAAGAAAACAATATTAAATTTCAAGAACAAGACAGAAGGAAATCCCCCATAGATGCTATATTGCATATTGCTATCCTCTAAACAGATACTCAGACTACTGGGCCCAAGCCTTCAAAGTCAATCAATGAATACAAGCACTAAGTTGTTTTTGTACCTCAGTTGCTAGCCTGCATTCCTCTGAATCAATAGTTGCCTACACAAGGCTGGAGGTTGAGGTTTTTTTGTCACCCAGCAACATGCTAGGTAGGTCATACGAAGTGTGGCTGACTTCTTTTCCTGGCCTACATTGCTGCCACTGGTTCATAGGAAAGGTGGGCTGACTTCTTGGTTCTCTTCCTAGCCCATGGCTGGTTCTGGCTCATGGGAAGAGTGGGCTGAATTTCTGGTTGTCTTCTTGGTCTGCATGGCTTGAGAGGTGTTATTTTTATATAATAGAGTATTACTAAGTTATAAAGAAGGATAAACTTGGGGTTTTTATAGGTAAATGGTGGAAACATAAACCATACTAATAAGTGACATAAATCAGACTTGCATGTGTAAATGTCATATTGTCTCCCTAGTATAAAAGACTGAAAGAGTTAATAAGATCCAAAATACATAATAAATATTGTGAAAGTGAAACTGCTCAAAGGGAAAGGACTACTGGTATAGGGCAAAATTGAAAAGAAATAAGGGAAAAGATTATATATATATATATATATATATACACACATACATACATATATGTATATGTAATCCATTAGCTCATAGAAAGAATGGGTTGTGCTTTCATTGTTTGATAATTTTTCATTACTATATCTTGTAATCACAACAACTAATTTGACAGTAACAACACAAAATTTATTAACAAATGTTAATCTCCTATTATTTTGTTTTGAAATTCTGCATCATTGTTTTAATTCTATTTGTTCTAGAATTAAAAAAGAAGAGATAATAGCTATAAATATTTATGCACTGAATATTGAAGTACCTAACTTCATAAAACAAATACTGTTGAACTTAAAAGATCAAATATATACTAACACTATTATAGTGAGGGATTTTAAAACCTCATTTTTTTCCAGTGTAGATCAACTAAGCAAAAAATGAATAAAGACATATCAGAGTTGAACCACAAAATTGAACATATGGACTTAATAGACATCTACAGAGTGTTCTGACTTACTACAATAGAGTATATGTTCTTTTCTACAGCTCATGGTACTGTCCCCAAAATAGATCACATATAGTGCACAGAATTTGCCTAAATGAATATAAAAGAGTGAAAATCATTCAGTGTGTACTAACAGATCATGTGCAATGAAAATGCAAACTAACCATAGAAGAATTCACAGAATTTAAACTCAACAGGATATTAGCAACACTGTCCTAAGCAATCAATAAGTCATAGGAGAAATCAAGAAAGAAATTTCCTCAAGAGAAGGAATTTCTATAAGATAATGACAGTGATTGTGCAAGTCTATAAGACCTCTGGGATAGAAGAAGGTAGTTCCAAGGAGGGCATTTGTTGCAGTCAATGCTCACATTGGGAAAACAGAGTGCACTCAGATATATAACCTTATGAGAAACCTGAAGATCCTTGAGCAACAATAATAATGACCAAAGTAAAATGAAAACCTTAGGAATATAAAACTGGGCCCAGTGAACCCATCTCTTATTTTCTGTGTAAATTTGTACTTTAGCTGGCTGTGTATCTAAGTACCTTTCTCTGAGGGATACAGAAAGTAATCTATGTGTTTACTCACTGGGCATGATGATCAGCAAGGTGTGTGCACATGTTCAAAAGTGGCAAAATGTGATTTTTCCTCACCTTATGCTCAGCTAACAGGTTTTGTATACATTTACCTGAGCATTGTAGAGGGTTTAATTACCCAATCCACTCTGGGATTTGTTAAAAAAAAAAAAAAGATTTCTTTTGATTTGTCTGGTAGAAGTAGCTCAATTCAGTACAATGGCACATTAAAAAATACAGAACAGAGTCTTTGTCTGTATTCAGTCAGGTTGTCTCTTTTCTAGTGATTCAATTTGACAAACTCCAAAACTTGCAAATCTCTTATTTCATGAAATAAAAATTTACTAAGAAAGAAAAGCCCAGGTCTTGATGGATTTATTGCTGAATTGTATGAGAAATTTCGAGATTTATTGCCTACACTTCTCAAACTCTTCAATTTCATTGAATGAAATTGAAATGAGAGCAATAGTCACTTGCTGATTCCTGGAGGCAACTATTACTCTGATGCCAAAAAAAGAGAATCACTCAACCAAAAAGAGAATTATAGGTTAACCTTTCTAATGAAGATAGGTGCAAAAATCCTCAAAAAGATAATAGCAAAAAGAATGCTGGAAATCATCAAGAGGATTACATACCATGACCAAGTGGGGTTCATCCCTGGACTACAGGGATGGCTCAACATACACAAATCAATCAATGTAACACACAGTGCTATCAGAACCAAAGACAAATTCACATGATCATTTTAATAGATGCAGAAAAAGTTTCTGACAAAGTCTAACACTCAGTCATGATAAAAGCCCTGCAGAAAATTGCAATATAAGGATCTTTATCTCAGCCTGATAAAATCCACTTATGACAACAGCCAACACCATAGTAAATAGACAATAACTGAAGGTGCTCAATCTAAAATCAGGAGCTAGGCAAGGATGTGCACTATCACATCCTTATAATTCTATCTATAATTACATCACACCAATATAATTCTGGAAGTATTAGCTAGAGCAATTAAACAAGAGAGAAATAAAATGAATAAGGATAGAAAGGAAGAAATTAAATTATCATTATTTGCAGATGACATGATATTCTACATAGAAGACCCCAAAAACTCCACCAAAAGACTTTTAGATTTAATAACCAAATTCAGCTGTATAGCTGGATACACGTCAACCCTTAAAAATCAATTCCATTCCTGTTCACATACAACAGATTCACTGAGAGAGAAATTATGGAGACCACACCCTTCACAATAGCATCCAAAAAAATGAAATACTTAGGAAGCAGTGTAACAAAGGAAGTGAAAGATGTATATATTGAAAAATTGCAATAGTCAGAAAAAGGGTATGTAAAAGGCTATCAGAAAATGAAAAGATACTTTGCTCATAAATAGGAAGAACCAACATTGTGAAAATGATCACGCTTTCAAAATACAGATTTAATGCAGTCTTGATCAAAATAACACTAGCATACCTTACAAGGGAGCAGGAGCCAATCAGCGAGGAAGGGGCAGGCTGTAGGCACCGTCCAATCAGGTAGGCTGAGGGAGGCGGGCTCTTCCTGTATCATGGCGTCTAGGTGCACGATCTGAGTGTATTGCTGAAACTCCTCAGCTGATTAGACCACCTTTTCCTGTAATTTCTACTGGCTTCAGGCAGCGTTTGAAGGATCCTGGGAGACCCTCAAGCCACGCAATGGTGACGTTGTGGGACGGGGAGCTGGGGATGGGATGGATTCAGATGAATTCGGGAAGAAAGTGTCAGAACGAGATGTGGAAATTTTATACTCTCTCTGCTTAGCACCAGACTGCCAGGTCTTCTAGACTTTGGTGCTGCATCATCCTCTGTCCCCTTCTCCCTTAGCATCATGTCCCTTGTCTTCTTGGTTGACCCCGGGGACAGCTGTATCTCTGCCTGTGTGGGGAGAGCAGGGGCTTTGGAGTAACCCAGGATTCTATACGTTAGCAATAGAAAAAAGTCACTTTAATTATTTACCCGCGATGTCGACTCACAACGATTATACTGCATAAACAGAACTCGTGGTCTCACAATATTAAGGATTGACACCGAGAGCCAAAAGAAGGATGTTAGGAGATATTTTACTGGGTGCGGGGAAGAATAGTTATTTGATTGTCAGGAAGCGTCCCAAGTCCGTGATCATGCGGCTGCTCCAGTCAGAGCTAATTGTAAATACAATAAGCAGAGCACAATAATTGTTCATTTCTTTAGTTGCCATCTGTTACATGTGGCTCTGTGATTTAAGACAACCACTTTGAACTGAGACTCTCTAACCCGTTTCCTTAACATGCATGGTTTAAATGAAATGATTTTAGAGAACAATTGATTCTGTATTTTAAGTTCCTGGAAACTTGGGACCTTAGTAGAGAATGGCTGTAAATCCTTTGAGGTCAAAAGGAGCTGTATTTATGGTGCAGAAAGTTCGTTATTTGTTCAATGTACTAGGTGATTTATTCACATTTTAATTCTTGTCATAATGACTGTTTTTATCTCAAGCCGTTTCCCTAGTTTAGGTGCCTTATTTATAAGATCACTAAATAAAATATTCTTTTCAATTGACTGTTTAAATGAGGTTTTCAGTGCAGTTTAGAATGCTGAGAAAAATGAAAGGATGTTAATGCATTACCAAAGGAGGGGAAAATGTTCCTGCTGAGAGTGACTTCCTGCAGGGCTGCCTTATAAGCGCACACTAAGAAATGCATTCAACGGGGGCATCTACCAGGGATATATACATGGGATAGTGCTCTGAGTGGAAAGGGCAAGAAGTGTCATCTCTGAAGTAATTGCTGTAGTCCTTGGACCATTTCTAGACATTGTTTTAAAAATTGAAACACTGATTGACATGAACTTTGTATAAAACAAGTACTGAAGTATAGGTCAATTTCTATAGTTAAGATCTGTCGACCTGTGAATGAATTGGAATGAAATGATTGTTTAAATTTTAAAACCCCCCAAAAGAGAACAAAAACAATCAGAATTTCATAACAACATAATGGGTGGTTAACAACGGTTTATATGTTGTGTATTATTACCCTCAAAGTAGTTTCTCAGGTTACAAGATATAGGCATGAATAATGATCAAACAATGAGAGTACAAATCGATACTTTTGATGAACTAACAGAGATTAGTAGTATAATTTTCTAATATATATATGTATATATGTATATATATACATATATATTCTTTTCCCTTTTTTCTTTTCTCCTTTCCCTTATGTTAATTGTTTTCTTCTGTTGGGCAGTTTCTTCCCCTTTCACAGTATATAGGGTACATTTTGAATCCTATTTGCTTTCAGTTTTTTACATTACGGAGAGAATATGATGTTTACATGTGTGAGTCTGATTTATTTCAGTCATGGATATGGTCTCAAGGTGCAACCATTTCCTATAAAATCCTCAAGCTTATCCTTCTTTGTAGCAGAGTAGTACTCTATTGATTAAAAATACCACATCTTTTTTTCCCATTCTACAGGTGATGAGCATTTGTGTTGTTTCTAAAATTTAGCTATTACAAATTGTGCTGCTATAAACATGGGTGCATATATGTCACCGTGGGAAACAATTTTAGCCAACTGCCCCTCAGGCCAAAGAACTTCTATCTAGAACACATAAAGAATTGAAAAAAATTAGGCCCTCCAAATTCAAAGACCCAATCCCAAAATGGGCAACTGAAATGAATATGTAATTTTCAGATGAAGAAATATAAATGACAAATAAATATATGAAAAAATGTTCAACATCAGTGTTCATTTGAGAAATGTAAATTAAAGCAGCACTGAGATTCTATCTGACTCCAGAAAGAATGGTTATTATCAAGAACTCAACCAATAACATGCTGGCAGGGCTGTGGAGAAAAAGGAACTGTATTTCACTCTAGTTGGGGAGTGCACACTGATGCAACCACCTTGGAAATCAGTGTGGAAATTCCTCGAAAAACTAAGATTGGAAGTCCCCTTCAATCCAGCTGTTGCACTGCTTTGTAATTTCCCTGAAGAACTGAAAGCATCATATCACAGTGATATATGTGCATCCATGTTTATAGCAGCACAATTTGTAACCACTAAAACTTGGAAACAACCCAGATGCCCATCAGTTGCAGAATGCATAAAAAAGTTGTGGTATTTTTATATAATGGAGTATTAGTCATATATATATGTGTATATATGAATATATATATATATATATATATATAAAATCTTTTCCCATCCTTCAGATTATTCTTCAGATTCAGAATGTTGATTTGTCAAAAAGAATAATTTGTGCTTTCATTGTTCAGTTGGTCATTTTTTCATGCCTATATCTTGCAGTCTGAAGAAATACTTTGAAGATAACAATCTGCAATGTATTAACCAGTGTTAATCACTTGTGATTTTGTTTTGAAGCTCTGTATCATTGTTTTTATTTTGTTTTTGTGGTTAAAAGGAAACAGAAAACTTTGACCTTATTTCCTAAAATTGGCATTTAATTCTAACTATTTCTAAATACATTTTATGACTTACTATTGAGACTATTTATTTAACATTGTATTTTGTATAGGGCATGGTAGCTCATGCTTGAAATCTCAGCACTTGGGACTTCATTGCAGAAAGATCAGTGCAAGTTTGAGGCCACCCTAGACTATGTAGTGAATTGAAGTCCAGCCTGAACTCATAGTGAAACCCCTCAAAAACATGAAAAAATTGTATTTGGAATCAAAGCAACATGAGTGGACAGAGAATGTAGTTCAGTGGTAGAGTGCATGCTCAGTGTGAGTGAAGTCCATATTTTTTGCTTCAGTGAGAAAAGAAAGCAAACTGAGAATTACAAATTTTTCCTTTGTCTATTATTTCAAATGCTTCTATATTATAGTCTGTATAAAATGAAGGAAACATCATGTCATAACAGAATTTTAAATGTGTTTATTTTTTAGAAAAGTACTTATTTTTTTGTTTTATAAACAGCCTAAATATATCTAATACCTATTCTCTGGATATTTCTAAGACCATTAGAATTAGCAAGGTTTTTTTTTTTTTTATTTCTTTCTCTTTGAGACAGGGTCTCACTATGCAGTTCAGATTGGCCTTAGGCTCACTTTGTAGCCCAGGTTGGTCCCAAACTTGCAAAGGATTCTCTTGCCTCAGTCTCCTAAGTGCTGTGATGACAGGAGTGCTCCAGCATGCTTGGCTGAATTAGCTAATTTTAATTACATTTTTGACTCAAGCTACATTTGCCATTGCAACCATATGTATATTGATAGATTGTAGGTCTATTTCTGAGTGAAGATGTGCTGTTTACTACTTGAGTTATCAAAGAAATTATATATTTACAATTCTATGCTAATTGTATACCAATATAAACTGCTAATTTGCCCATTGTGACCTTCAAATTGTGATCCCCTTGCTTTAATCTCCGTAGAAGCAGGCTGTCCTGATGTGTCAGATCACTCCCATCTCCCTTCATGTTTTTTTATTTCATAGGAATCAAGAGGTCTGGAGTGAATGCTCAATATACAGATTAAAAATAAATAAAAACATCTAAGGAATCAATAAAAAGAAACACTCAGCGAATACATTTTTTGTAACTGTCAAGTCAAATATATGTTTTCTAGAATGAGCCCACCTTGAGAAGGATTATAACCTGATCATTCATGCCTGTTTTCAGTGCTCCAAATGCATGTCTTTTACTGTAGCCATTGTGAATAAAACCACATAAATTGCCTAAATCTGGCTTAAGAACTTAATGTATTGGTCTCATTTTTCATTTGCACTACATTGAATTTTAAGGCCATTGTAACTAAATGAGAAAAAAAGTGTAATTTCTGGCAAGTTGTTCAGTTATTAGTTGCTCTTTGATCTGTATCATACCTAAATTTTCACTGTTGTGTCTTCATTCTGTTTTAGATCTCACCCAATATATTAGCCATGCTTGTGGAGAGATATTGAACATTTTTACAGGTTATCTATCAGGTCTTGTCCTAGATCCCTAATCTCCCAAATGAGTGTATAGTGGAGGCTTAAATAAAATGAGACAATTGATATAATTTTAGGGCTCCAGGAAGGTCAAAACCCTTTAGCTGAGCTTGAGACTCAGAGGGCTAAGACTTCGAGGGCTAAGACAAAGACTTCTCTGGACAACCCACTTTATTAGGTCCAACAACAAGGGGTGGGAAACTGAGCAAACCATAGACAATGAGAAGGACTTTGGGAGTCACTTCAGTGATGTCTCCAAGTAATGACTCATGTCAATGTAGTAGAACTGTCTTATCATGAAAACATGGTAGAAGTGAGACAGTAGGTGTAATTCCTGCAGCTGCAGTCTTGACCTACTTAACTGATGTTTGAGTCAAGTGTCCACAGCTGTGACCTTATCTTACCCTTTGAGGTATCTCTGGCGTCACAGGCCATCAGTGATTTACAAAGGTTCCCTTACTATGAATCAGCTCCTGTCACCAGGCAAGGGGCTGAGGCCTAGGACAGACTCACAGATAAACATAGAAAGCCAATTAGTTAATTTTAAATCTGGCTCAGAGCTGCTTCATAGTAGTCTGCAACATCTGCTCTCTTTTGTTTTTGTAATAAAGCGGGATTAGGGTAAGTAGTAATTGAATGTTGTCTAGGATTCGGTCTGTCTTGGCTCCTCTTTGACAAACTGAATAGAATAAGGAGAAACATATAGATTACTGCAAGTATACCAACATGAAGCATAAGTGTGCCTTCAGATAGTTGAGTGGTTGTAATTGATCTAAAGCATCAGATTTGTCCTGATCTTAAATTTCTTCATCAACTTTTTGGGTGTCTTGAAACATTGATAACATCTCATTCTGGAGAGTGTCGATATCCATAGTAACATTTTGATGGATAGCTCCTTGTACATGCTTCTTTATATCCTCCCAAGAATGTAAACATTTGTTGTACTGCAAGGGAGTTATGCAGAAATGAATGGCCTTTTAATGCCACAATTTAGGAAGTCAAGTGTAGTTCATGATAAATCTCAGGTGGAAAATCTGCCCAAGTAATGTGTCTAAGTAGTGGTGGATCAGAGACACAAGTCCATTACTGCACTCCTGAGACAGATGTCACATATCAGATACTGCCAGCAGAGCCATTAAGGCAACCAAAAGATTTTCAGAGGTTGGTGGAAATCTCCCTTGTGATGACTATATCTCTAGCCTCATGGATGGTTGCTTGGATGTCACTCCACTGGATGACTTGTCCTCTCTCCTGGTCTGTTGGGGAAGCTGGAGATCAATTTCATGGCTGATATTCAGGTCTCTGGAGGCTCAGGTTGGCAGAGCCATCACATAAGGCTGTCCTCAGCACTGGTTGTCTCCCATCAAGGTTATATATTTTTTGTGGATCTTTCACCTATTAAGACACAAGCATAACCTCACTTCTACATTATGAACTGTATTGATCTTTTAAACTTTAAATTAAGCATGGAACATGCAAAGCTTGGTCTATTTGTGGGAAAAATAAATGTTTTGACAAGAGGCCAGTCTCTGGGAACTGCAGTTGGATTTGGCAGTCCTGGCTGCAGCGCCCCCATAGGAAGTAAGCAAGCATTTACAGCTCTTAAATCTTGCAACATCTCCATTGGCCTGACCTCTTTGGAATGACAAAGACAGGAATATCCAAGGGCTAACTGAGCTTTTTAAATGTGCTAGCTGCAATTGCTCTTCAGCTAACCTGTGTAATTGAGTTAGCGGCTCCTTTGTTAATGGGCCATTGATCTACCCAAACAGGGTCCTTAGTTTTCCACTGTAAAAGCAGACCGTTTTGGGGGAGAGAAGCACCAATGGCCCTTGTCAAAAAACCTGCTGATATCCAATACCTTGCCTGTCATTGTTAGGTGTAACCTTAACAGGCTCTTTGATTCCCTGTAAGTTTTTTCCTAGCCCTTTGTCTTTCTGATATCCCATTTTACTCAACATTTTCTTAACTGTAGAAACTGAATCTATTTGTTCAGTTCCTAAATTGGAACTTGTTTGTTTAGCTTTAAAATCAGAATCACTAACCAGTATTAATTTCCACTTTTGTAACAAATCTCTTCCCCACAAGTTAACTGGAATAGGTGCCACATAAGGTAAAAAAAACTTTTTGTTTGTCTGGTCTTTGTTTGTCTGGTCCCTCATAACACAAAGGTGAGGCACTTTTAAAAAAAAATTTTATTTAAAGAGAAAAAAAAGCAAAACAGAAAAAGGGGTAGAAACACTACAGAATTTCAGAAAAAAAAAGCAGTAAGAAATCACTAGTTGATAAATTAAATATTGTCTTCTTACACCTAGTTGTTAAAGTTACAAAATTAAAGCATACAAAGTGGACATTCAAACAGTGAGACTGCAAAGAAGTTCAATGATCCAGGAACAACTTAGCAACATGGTTTTCAATCCTACACACTTAAACATACATGCAGCCATATCCTCTAGAGCACTTTCTTTTCTTCTTTTTACTTTTTAAGTCCATTATCTGCTTAGTTATATCCTGTTTCAGCTTGCTCAGTACCTTACTGACTTGTTTTGTTGTTGTTATATACTTTTAATTGCCTTATATAATTCTGTTGCCTTGTTTTTGAGTTTCTCCTCATCCATGCTCCATGGATGAGCTTTGGTGGAGTTGGGAGATTTTTGGAGGTATTTCGTTACTTTCTTATCTACTTTTTTTTTTTTTTTTTTTAAGGTGGCAAAGTACAGCAGAACAATACAGGACAAACTCATGCGACCGCACTGCAATAAAACTACCACAGAACCTCAGAGCAGGTCACCAGGACACGAGCAATGGGCTCAATAGTACAGCCCATTTTGTTCACACTAGCTGTTCTTTCAGTCAGGTAGAGGAAAATGGAAGGAAATATCGAACTTTAAAAAACAGAATATTGAATAAAGCAGTACCATTAATAAAAAGTGAGCAAAACAGCAATAAAAATATTTGCCTTCAAAGAGATGGTAGAAGGAAATCCCCCTTACTTGCCACACTGTATACATTCATCCTCCAAAAAGATACACAGACCTCAGGTGCCGACTTGCTAACAGCGGGGGGAGGGGGGGATATGGATTAATGTCTGATTCTTTGCCCATGCACTGGCAGGGCCCCAGCTGCTTACCAGGGTGGCCAGTAGGCTGCCTGTTCTCCAGCGCCCAAAGTTCCAACATGATGCAGAGCTCAGGAATCGCTGATAGTTCTTGCTCTGGTGTGCCAGTGGTTTTCTAGGGCACCAGCTGCTCAGCAGGGTGGCCAGTAGGCCACCTGTTCTCCCAGCACCCAAAGTTCCAACAAGATGCAGAGCTCAGGAATCGCTGATAATTCTCGCCTTGGTGTGCCAGTGGCTTGCCAGGCCCCCGGCTGCTCACCAGGGTGGCGAGTAGGCTGCCTGTTCTCCAGCACCCAAAGTTCCAACATGATGCAGAATTTAGGAATCACTGATCAGGTGAGGCACTTTTAACACATGGTGAAGGATTCCCAGTCCAATAAGTGAAAGCCCTTTGTGGAGCCCTGTGTGTCAGCCACGCGGCAGGCCATTGTTCTAATGCAATTACAGACATATCTGCATAGGTTTCTATTAGACCTTCAAAGTATTTTCCATTAATCCTTATAAAACACATAGGCCTGTTTTTGGTCACTTCCTGTGTAAAATACATTTCTCTCTTTGTAGTCTTGCTCTGAGGGTCTAGCTCCCTCCTGAGCTGTCTATATTTTAAAAAAGAAGGTATCTCTATAGGTAACAAAATCAACTGCATCTCATAGTCTCCATGTTCAAAAACCCAGAGATCCATAGCACATGCAAGAACTTGTATCTCATCTCTACAATCACCATCAATCACACTAGGTACAGCAGTTATTCCTTTAAATTTAGATCAGCCTTTCCCAGTACAAGAACTACTGTTCCTTCATGTGGGGGACCCCAAAATCCTGTAGGAATTAGGGTAGGCTTGTCACCTCCAATGAGAGTGACTCTGCAAAATGCAAGAAGATCTAATCCTGGACTTTTCTCTTTATGTGCTGCAACTGCAGCATCTGATCTATCAGATCCAACAAGAACTCTGCAATTTTTGTAGTATGTCCCATTTTTCCACAGTTAAAACACTTCCTATTACCCCTTTTTGCATTTGCAAGACCAGCCATAACCTGAGCCATCATGGTTGTCTTATAGGACTCAGTTCCAATGTCATGACATGCTTGAATATATGTTGTTAAGTCATTAGTTGATTTTACAGGATGTAAAGCTTGTTTGCAATCCTGATTATCATTTTCATATGCTAATTTTAAAGTTAAAATGTTCACAGCTTCTGTTTTTGATACTAGTCTGCAAACAGCTTCTTGTAATTTTGCCAACAATTGAGTATAGTTTTCCTGGGGTCCTTGCACAATATGTAAAAAGGACATCATTGGAACCTTATTGTCTGGAATAGTTGTCCGTGCTTTTTTTTTTTTTTTTTTTTTTACTAAATCAGGCAATTGTGGACATAGCTCTTCAGGACATAGAATCGATTCCTCAAGTGGTGCATATATCCCTGTCCCAGAAAACATTTCCTCATTTATTGCTGGATGTGAATTGGGACTCATCCTGTTTTTATCAGCCTGCTCTGAAACAAGAGTTTTTAGCTTTACATCAAAATGAAGGAATTGAGCAGGAGACAGGCATGTTTGTGCCAAATGTTTGGTATCATAAGGTGTCAATTGATATGTATCCAAAACAATTTGCAAGAGTCCCACAGTTAATGGACTTTGGACTCCATTGTTAACAATACTTTGTTTAAGATATTTTAAAATTTTATTTAAAGAGGAAAAAAAACAAAACAGAAAAAGGGGTAGATACAATACACAATCTCAGGAAAAAAAAGCAGTAAGAAATCACTAGTTGATAAATTACATATTGTCTTCTTAGACCTAGTTGTTAAAGTTACAAAATCAGAGCATACAAAGTGGATATTCAAACAGTGAGACTGCAAAGAAGTTCAATGATCCAGTAACAACTTAGCAACATGGTTTTCAATCCTACACACTTAAACATACATGCAGCCATATCCTCTAGAGCACTTTCTTTTCTTCTTTTTACTTTTTAAGTCCATTATCTGCTTAGTTATATCCTGTTTCAGCTTGCTCAGTACCTTACTGACTTGTTTTGTT
>PVLA01016991.1:0-18862 GCA_004027455.1 Hydrochoerus hydrochaeris
CATACTACTCACAGAAGGTAAAATTTCACAACCAGTCCTCACAAAGGGGTTATCTAGAGGGCCTCCAGCAACCCCCCTGGAGTCTCCACCCTCGACTTCATATTGAGCATTACATAAAAACATACACATGTGAACTACACAAATTACAATTATCAGTACAAAACATTTCAAGATCCCCACGCCCAATTCCCACATGCGGTGTCCTTTTCCTGGAAAAGCAATTGTCACAAGGCGTGGATGGACTAGGACGCGGCATGGACAGAAAAGGGCGCCACACTATATGATAGCCTACCAGTTATGAAATATCTGAACTTTTAAAATAGCTTAAGCAAAACAATGTTTATTATATCACAAAAGACTTACAGAGCTAAGAAGGTTCTGGGTTCAATTCAGTGATTTGGTGGTGTCAGCCGAAAGCCAGTTTCCTTCCATTTCTGTGGTTTGGTATCTGCAGTTTATGGGCACTGTCATTTGTCATGCTGGCAAGCTGTGTCCAGCAGTTCCAGTATGTCTCACGGAGACACATTACTAGCCCTGTCTGTGACAGTTATTTTCAGCTTCAGCTTTGCTGTTATTGCAGTCCACTCCTAGTTGGGTTTTCAGGAAGAGTGTCCACCACACCAGACAGAGAAGTTTGAAGAATCTTCCTAGCAAATCATGTTAAATATATAATAAAAATTAAAAAAAAATTCCATCAACCAAATAACTGAAAATTATTCCTCTTTGACTGTAAGTAATAAAGTGGAAGTTGAAGTAACTGAATGTTATCTTTCATTTATTCACTGATGAAGACGAAAAATAAAAATAAAATCACACTTGACGTGTGGTTCAGAGACATCGGAGAGACACTATACTGAATGGTTGTAAATTTGGCTTCATATTTTAAATGTATTTTAAGCGACATCTACTGGTATACCCAAGAATTCTACATTTGGGAATTTTTCCTGAAGAACAGTCAGGCAAGATAATATTTTGCTACTTCTATTTGCAGTGAAGTGTTCCTTCCACAATAAAGCTCACTGTAATTTTCTTATTCTTTTTTTTTAGTGAGAGACACCAGCTTTTGTTCCAACTCTCCTGCCACAAACAATATTTCTTGAATATCTTTAGATGTGCTCCATATGAATGTGTATGGGGTTGGGATGAGTGAATCTGAGGACGCATACCAAATGTAACATCACCCAGGACTGCCAGATTCCTTCTGGGCTGACAGAACCAGTCTATGTCTCCACTGACGGCTGATGAAAATTTCCTTTGTCTAGGTATTCTCATCCATACAGCACATAGCATTTAATTTTACCCACTGTTTTTTTTTTCCCAATTAGTAATAGCCAGGTGGAATTCAGATAACAGAAAAGTTAAAAATGTATTCATATAATTGCTAATTATTCATATTTTCCCTGAAGTGCTTTATATGTGCCTGGCACATTTTTGTGTTTCTTGTTTTGTTTATATAATCAAAATCAGTTACTTACTGAATTCAGAGTATTTCTGAAGTTTCAGGGAAACAGTCTTCTAGATAATTCAGTAGCTGGCATGATGGTATCTCCCTGTAATCCTAGTATTTAAGAGGCTGAGGCAGGAGAACTGTCACAAGCTCAAGGCCAAGCTGACCTACGGGTGACGCACTGTGTCAAGCAAAAACAACAACAACAAAAAAATTCAATATTTACCATAGCCTGATGAGGTAGATGCTGTTTTTTACTGTCTTCTATGACTGGTGAAGGAGTGCAACCAAACAGGTTAAATACAGGGTTTAAAAGTCCATGTTCAGTTGTGAAACTGGGTTATGCAAGTACTCTTGCCAATATCTGCTCTCTTTGTCAGTAATGAAACTTGAAATGTCATTGAGCTCATGGCCCAACAAAGGAAATTCCATTTCTCAGGCTTCCTTGCAGAGAGGTGTGCCATGTGATTAAATTCGGTCAGTGTGAGGAAGTATTGTGCAACTTCTGAAAAGTGTGTTGAAAGGGGCAGGGCATCTATTTTTGTTTTCTTCTTTCTTTTTGTAATGTAGGCATGATAACCAAGGTTGCATAAGCATCTTGGACCATAAGATGAAAAATGTATGGGGAGGATGTTAGAGCACCTTACAGTGGCAGAGTGGCCATATAATCTCTGGGTTTTCTTAGAGAGGCGGGTGGGGAGAGAGAGAGAGAGAGACAGAGAGAGAGACAGAGAGAGAGATGAGAGAGAGAGACAGAGAGACACACAGACAGAAAGACAGAGACAGACAGAGAGATGACAGAGGGAGGGAGGGAAGGAGAAGAAGGAGAAGTAGGAGAAGAAGGCAGGAGCAAGAGATACAGGGTCAGGGATGGACAAGTCAAGAATATTTAAGACACCATTTAATTTTATGCTGACCCCAACTCAAACCAACTCACATTTTATCAGGAAATAGGACACAAACTAAAATATGACATTGTTTTGATGGTGACTAAAAGGTAGCAAGTATCCAGATTTTGCAGACACAAAGTCTGATGGTGCTTGTTAATGTAATTTTTGAAAAAAAAAAAAAAAGACAGTCGGAAGTTAAACTCATGCCAATACAGGCTGTGGTTTTATTGAAATGATGGGAAAAGGGTAGGACATGGGTGTGAATTGGCTGCTCTTTTGCACTTTTATCCTTGTTCTAGGAAAGAGAGGCTTGCACACTTGCAAGCCAAGGCAGGAGGAGGCACAGCTCTCTGGGAGTTGCTTGCCATCTGAGGCCTCTAATTCAAACTGACTGAATGTGTGGAATTTGGAGACTTGCTGTTTGTAAAAGATAACTCTATAGCACTCCAAAATGAAGGAGTTTACATGCAGTAGCTGCAAAAAATCAGCCTAAGAAGATCAAACTGCTGTGCAAGCTTTACAGCACCTGCTGTTAAGATTCCTGCAGTTTGGTAGTAGGAGATTTGCACAGGGATGTCTGAAACTGCAAACAGATCAGACCTCTACTAAGATTTGAATAAATGTCATTGACAATCACCAGCCTGGCTGTGTAAGCCCAAAAAAGTGATTTTTCTACCCCAAAAGGCCAACCCTCCAAACCACAGTCAGAAGTTGTGCAGCTCAAAAAGTCCACTTCTTTTTTGGCGATGGAAGATACAGGACAAGGAAAAACAGTGGAAGCAGGTGCATATCCCAAAGAGTAGAACTAGGTGAATCCACCTGGTCCAAATTAGGATACTTGCTCTAAATGAAAGAAAAAAAAATGGAAATGATTAACAGTTATTGACTAGTGATTGGTGTTTATTTCCCTTGCTTCCTTTCAGCCACCTATAGAGTTAATTGCAGATCAGTTTCTCACTCCTCACTTTCATCTTGAGAACAACTTGTAGTCTGTTGGTTGCCAAATCACAGAGTCAGATTTGGACTTGACTGAGAGTCCATCACCCTGAGATCATGGGCAGCAACCTGCAAGCAGCGCCTGGTTCTCATTTGCTTTTGTCTCTTTTGAGAAGGGCATGTGTGCCCTTCAGGAGAGGAAGGATGTGTGATATTTGGGTGTCTAAAGAGACAGATTGTGTTAGAGATGACAATGAATCCTTAAATATCTATTCTTCCATAGACAGATTGTGTTAGAGATGACAATGAATCCCTAAATATCTATTCTTCCATTACTCTTTAGCAAGAACCCCAAGCTGTTAGCTAGAAACTGGTCCCTTAGGTCTGTAGTTTCTTCTGTAGCTGCCACTATGCTCATAAGATAAGGACTGAGTTCCAGGCAGGAGTATATGTGTGGGGGTGTTTGGCACCTCTGTGGAGCAGGGTCCTCACATGGGAGAATGTGGATGCCCTCTTCTCCCCCTTTCTCCTTCCTGCGGTGCAGAGTGAGGACATGTTAGCCAGAAGTGGAAGAGATAATAGCAACCAAGAGCTAATGCAGAATCCTGGGATGAGGGTGGTGGAGTGCCAAGACAGAAAGGAACTGGTTACCTAGAATTGTGGAGCCCCAGAACAGTCATTGCCATGCTAATGTGAGAGAAAAGTACATTTTGGACTTAGTCTGAACTAGTACATTACTTCCCTTTAGAGTTATATAAACAAGATAAAAAACCAGCATAACATCTTAGAAATGACTAAACAACACCCAAGATTCCAATTAGTAGAGGAGGTATTGTAGAGAAGTAAAAGTATGGATTTGAAAATGCTTTGACTATCAAGTGATAGAGACAGACATGTTGTATTTTCTTTTCTCTCAGTGATCATTTTGTTGAGTAAAAGCACCCACTGCAATGCTCAGGACTTGGGACTGCTTTGCAAACTGACTGGCAATTACGCAGCAGGCATGCCTTTCTGATAAGGGCTCTATCCTTCCTCAGCCATGCACACTTCTTCTTCTTCTTCTTCTTCTTTTTTTTTTTAAATTTTATTTAAAGAGGAAAAAAGCCAAACAGAAAAATGGGTAGAAACAATACAGAATTTCAGAAAAAAAACCAAACAAACAGTAAGAAATCACTAGTTGATAAATTACATATTGTCTTCTTAGACATAGTTGTTCAAGTTACAAAATTAAAGCATATAGAATGGACATTCAAACAGAGAGGCTGCAAATAAGTTCAATGATCCAATAACAATTTAGCAACATGGTTATCAATCCTACACACTTAAACATAAATGCAGTTATATCCTTGAGAGCAGTTTCTGTTCCTCCTTTTATTTTTTTTATTTAAAGAAAAAAAAACAGGAAAAAGGTAGAAATATTACAGAATTTCAAGAAAAGAAGATAAATAGTAAGAAATCACTAGTTGATACATTATATATTGTGCTTTTAGAAATAGTTATGCAAGTTACAGGATTAAAGCACACAAAGTGGACACTAAAGCACTGAGAGTGCAAACAGATCTGTTCAGCAATTCAACAAGAACCTAGAAATATGGTCATCAATCCCCCACATCTAAACATACATGCAGCTATATCTTTTATAGCGCTTCCTATTTCCTCTTTTTTTACAATAGCAAGTATACATTTTAAAAATTTTATTTAAACAGAAAAAAGGTAGCAACAATACAGAATTCTAAAAGAAAGAAAGAAAAAGGAGAATGAGAAAAAGCCCCATTAAGAAATCAGCAATTTAACAATTACATAATGTCATCCTGGATGTAGTTGTTCAAGTTACAAAGTTAAAAGGTACATAGTCAATAATCAAACAGTCAGACTACAAACAGTTCTGCTCAAAGATCCAACAAAGATTCAGCAGGATGGTCATCTATTTTACACACTCAAACATACATACAGTTATATCCTTTAGAGCACTTTCTTTTCCTCTCTTTTTTACAATAGCAATTACACATTTTGGTTTTATTACTCTTGTAGTTCTTATTTACTTTTTACACTAGAGACACAATATGATATTTATAAATATGATTCTTATTTATTTCACTAATGAAGATAGTCTCAAGTTGTCTCCATTTGCCTATGAATGCCTCAAGGTCATCCTTTTTATAGCTGAGTAATATTCCATTGTATAAAAATGCCACACCTTTTTCATCCACTCTGCAGTTGGTGGGCATCTTGGTTGTTTCCAAGATTTAGCTATCACAGATTGTGCAGCTATGAACATGGGTGCACATATATCACTGTGATATGAACTTTTCAGTTCTTTGGGGAAAATACCCAGGAGGGGGATAGCTGGATTGAATGGGGCTTCCAATCCTAGTCTTCTGAGAATTCTCCATATGGATTTCCATAATGGTTGCACCAGTCTACATTCCCACCAACAGTGGAGCAGTGTTCCTTTTTTCCTGCAGCCTCGCCAACATTTGTTATCAGTTGATTTCTTGATGGCAGCTATTCTTTCCGGAGTAAGGTAGAATCTCAATGCTGTTTTAATTTGCATTTCTCGAATGACCAGTGATGGTGAACATTTCTTCATGCATTTATTTGCCATTTGTATATCTTTCTCTGAGAACTGTGTGTTCATCTCAGATGCCCATTTTTGGAGAGTGTCTTTGAATTTGGGGGGATTGATGTTTTTCAATTCTTTATATATTCTGGACACAAGTCCTTTGTCTGAGGGGTTGCTGGTTAAAATTTTTTCCCACTCTGTTGGTTTTCTTTTCACTCTGTTGGTGATTTCCTTTGAAGGGCAGAAACTTTTCAATAATGTGAGATCCCATTTGTTGATTCTTTGAAGTGTTTCCCGTGCAGTTTGTGTTCTGTTCATGAATTCTCTGCCTACCCCTATGTCTCCAAGACTTCTACCTACCTTGTCTTCCAGTAGATTTAGTGTTTCTGTTTTAATATTGAGGTCTTTGATCCATTTAGATTTTAGTTTTGTGCATGGTGATATACATGGATCTAGTTTCAGTCTTCAGCATGTAGAGAGCCAATTTTTCCAACACCATTTATTAAAGAGACTATCCTTTAATAGGGATAAAAGGGACATATTTAGCCCCTTTGCCAAATATCAGGTGGCTGAGTGTCTTTGTAGTGGCATGCACACTTCTTGAACACTTTCTCTAAGATATTTTTTTATAATTAACTTTTTTAACCATCAGGCATAAGTTGCATTCACAAACAGGAAAAATTGGTCAATTCACTGTTAGAGGGCCACACATAAATATTTTAAATAGTACAAAAATTCTATATAAAGGTAAAATATTTAGTGCAAGCAGGAGTTATCAGCCTGACTATACCATGTAACACTGGAGTACATGATACTTTAATGATAGATGTCAGCCGAGTGTGGTGGCACACGCCTGTAATCCCAGCATTTGGGAGTCTGAGGCAGGAGGATTGCTGTGAGTTTGAGACCAGCTTGGGCTACAAAGTGAGCTCAAGGCCAGCCTGAACTGTATAGCAGGATCCTGTCTCAAAAAAAAAAAAGTGTCTATGTCCTGTATATTACATAAGTGGAATTATTATACTGCATTGAAAAGTGCAGTGCTAAACAGTAATATCTGAAAAATATCACGAACATTTCATTTTAAGACTATATGGAAATAAACCATGTTATCCTCTATTTCAAGTAAAAATCTTACTCTGCAGTGCAGTATTTAAAGAAGTTGAGTGTTGAGTCCTCTGATGGGAATGCTGGTGATTGGCTGCCCAGAGCCCTGTTCACACTGTCTTTTCCCCAGTCTCTCCTGGCCCCCTCAGGGGTCTCAGGACGCTGGCCAGACCTTCTATTGCAGCCCTCAGGGAAAGGGATGCTGGTTTTGGATTATAGCATAAGCGATGAAGATCCTTACAGTGACTACTGTGTCTCAGGAGTTCTGAAGTGTTGGGCCCTAGGGTTGGACTTCGATCAGAAAGCAAATTTTTGTTCAATTTATTTGTTGGGTTTACTAGAGAAAGCCTGTAGGTGGGAGAGGGGTAGGGAAAGGAGAGAAGAGGGCAGGAGAAGGAGGAAGAGAAGGCGGAGGAGCAGGAGTAGCGGCAGGAGGAGAAAGAGTGGGAAGAGGATGAGGAGGTGGAGAAGGTGGAGGGAGAGGAGGAAATGTAAAAAGAGTAATCTAATAAGAAACTTTCCCTCTCCCTTGCTCTTCTTTAGCTCCATCAAGCTATACTCTTCAAAAAGTTAAAACAAGGACAACCGTGAATCTCATACAGTATTAGAATATGTAATTTACTTAACTCAGTAATAAGGAAACAAGAAAGATAGAGATGGGTATATTTGTTTTGTTAAAGAAAAAAATGTTAGAACAGATCAGAAGATTAGATATATCCTACAGGGCTCAACTTTTGGGGGCAATCCTTTCTATTGGAAAGGAAATTATTGTAACTTACCGGTCTTCTCCAAATTGCCATCTAACTTGCAGAATATGGACCAGACTAAAAAGTAAATAGCTCGATAGTGCTCTGTTCGGTAGAGAATCTGATGACCCTTATTTGAGCTTGTTAGACTCTGTCTAGCATCAGGTCATACTACAATGTTTTCGGTTTATTTCCAGGTTTAGATAACTCTCTTTAATATTTTCTTTCTTCCTCATTTTTAAAGTATCTTTAATTTGTCCCTTTCTTTTTTCCCCTATAACTTTTAGCTCTTTATAAAGCTGCTCCGGGCTCTGTTCTGGGTCTGGGATACACTGGTGGACTCTTGCAGACTCTGTACTGTTTGCTCTCTGCAGCTTTTTCCAAGGCTGTGCTACCTCCCAGCCCAACTTGGTGTGAGAGGCGGGACAGGTCGCTGTTATCTGATGCCTAGGTTCTTCCTTCTCAGGAGTTGGTCCCCTCAGCTCATGTGATGGACTGCTCTGACTGCTTTTGGTAGGGCTGTGTCTGGTGCTGCTTGACAGAGTGGCACAGGGAGAGGAGCAGGCAGGTTATCTGTTGCTCCTGAGACAGAGCTATAACTAGTAAGTGAAGTTCTTGAGCTGCACATAGATTTACATAGATATTTACCATTTATTTTTTGCCTCTAGGTTTAGGAGGCATTTCAAAATCTGCATATCATGTTTTGTGTTCATCATTCACTCTTCTTACTGCTCTTTAACATTCCCACCTACTCAGAGTGAATTCTTGTCCCTTACAAAAGCAAGTAATAGCTGTTATTTTGTTTTGCTTGAACATAATTACATGACAAAGAACTTCCAAAGTAATTCCTATGACAGAAAAATAGTGACAGTGGCTCATTATTTTCTTGTTTTCAAGGAGCACTGTTGTTAATTACACTGTTTTTTTTTATTATTCTTCTCTGAACAAACAACTGAAGGGCATGAACTATGCATGCTGGTTACAGTTGTGTGAGTTTCCTCATTGCTTTCACAGTTTATAAATACAGTCATCCCTGGTACCTGTGGGGACTCTCCTGGGTACTAAAATCCTTGAATGCTCAAATCTCTTATATAAAATGATGCAGTATTTGCATATAATTTGTGCATAGCCTCTCATGTGATTTCCAGATTATTGCTAATATCTAACACAATGTAAATGCTAAGTAAGTGTTCATTATATTGTACTGCATTGTTTAGGAGACAATAAAAAGAAAAATTATGTGTCAAGTACAGATATGTTTTTCCCCCAAATTTTCTAGATTTGGGCTGTGTGAATCAAAATCCAAAACAAACCAGTGGATCTGGAGGGCTGTCTGTATTTCTACACTACCTCCACTCTTCCTGTGAAAGGTCTGGAAACCACTTTGGAAGCAAATGAAGAAGAGGAAGATGAATTTGTTACAAATCCACCTTGCTGTACAGTTAGTTGTCTGGTGTGTAAGGTTCTGAAGCAAAATATCCAATAAAACTAGTAAAATATAATTCAGTGGCCTATTTTCTAAAGAGAACTGTGAACCTAGGATGATTAAGTTTGAAGAAATCTTAAAAATCCTTCTTCATTATCTGACAATGATTTGTAGTATAATTTTGAAAGGCTTCACTCCCCCAATGTTTCACAGATTCAGATTTAATGCAGCAATTTAAGTTATTTTTATATTTGCTAGTTTGAGGTTTAGTGAGAAAATAATATGCTTTTTAAATATTCAACACAGTGCTTTCTCTGTCACTTTCCTGTTTTATGCATAGTCTTTAAATTCTTGATTATGACAGAACTGGTTCTGTGGAGGAGGGAAACAAACACATAAATCTGACTTGTGTGTGAGGATAGATATGTTTGACAAATATATGAAACATGATTTATGTGATTTTACTCTTTTTCTATTTTTGGAAATTCTCAGCAGAGAAATTGACATTCTGCTTCTAATTTATCCTTCTATGTTGTGAAGAATTTCCAAATAGGGCTATTATCATGTAAGGCTGATGGTCTAGATGCAAGTCAAATAAAACTAACAAAAATGAAATGATTTTTTTATTTTAAAGAGAAAAAAACAATAAAAACAGTGATAGGGAATTTCAAAGGAAGATAATAGGAGATTAACGATGGTTAATATGTTGTGTATTGTTATCTTCAAAGTGGTTGCTCAGTTTACAAGATATAGTGATGAAAAATTGATCAATCAATATAGGCACAAACCATTCTTTTCAATGAACTAATAGAAATTAGTTGTATAATTCTTTTAGATATTACATATCTATATTCATATCCATACCTGTATCTATTCTTTTCCCTTCCTATTTTCTCCTTTCCCTTGTCCCAGTTGATCTTTCCTTTTGAGCAGTTACTTCCCTTTTCACAATATCTATTATGCATTTTGTATCTTATTTACTCTTTCAGTTTCTTATACTAGGGAGACAATACATTGTTTGCTCATTCAAGTCTGATTATTTCCACTTATTAGTATGGTCACTTATGAGTATTGCATCCATTTACCTATAAAAGCCTTGAGTTTATCCTTTTTTATAGGTAAGCAGTACTCCAATGAACAAAAATACCACAGCTTTTTTAAATTCAGTCTGCAATTGATGGGCATTTGAGTTGTTTCCAAGATTTAGCTGTTATCAATTATGCTATTATAAACATGAATGTGCATATATCGCTGTGGTGTGATGTTTTTAATTCTCCTGGTAAAATTCCCAGAAGGGGAATAGCTGTGTGAAATATGATCTCTAACCCTAGTGTTTTGAAGAATTTTCACACTGTTTTCCATAGTGGTTGTACCAGTGTACACTCTCAACTAGAGTTGAGAAGGGTTCCATTTTCCCCACAGCTCTCCACAGCTCCCCACAGCTCTCCCAGTTGTTATTAGTTGACTTCTTGATGATAGCATTTGTTTTAGTATTTAGCTCTTTGATCTATTTTGACTTTAGTTTAATTAAAGAAGCTATCTTTCTTCCAGTGCACATATTTTTCCTCTTTGTGAAAGATAAGGTAGCTGAGTATGTTTTGTAGTTGTACCTACATTTTCTAATCTTTTTTACTGTTCCTCAGGTTTTTTTTTTTTTTTGCCAGTACCATGCTGATTTTATCACAGTAGGTTTGTAGTATAATTGTGAGTCATTGAAAATTCTTGCCTTACCTTTGTTGTCCTGGATTGCCTTTGCTATTTGATGTCTCTCCTGGTTCCAAAAGAATTTTAGGAATTTCTTTCTAGATCTGTGAGGTATGCTAATGGTATTTTGATCAGGATTGCATTAAATCTGTATACCAGTTTTGGGAGTATGGCCATTTTCACAGTGTTGGTTCTTTCTATGAAGAGCAAGTAATATCTTTTTACTTTCTGATATCCTCTCCAGCCTCCTTCTTGAGAGTACTGTGATTTTTAAATGTATAGATATTTTACTTCCTTTGTTAGATTGATTCCTAAGTATTTATTTTTTTGGGTTAGATTGATTCCTAAGTATTTAATTTTTTGGAATGTTATTGTCATGAATGTTGTTTCCTTAGTTTCTCTGTCAGTGAATTTGTTGCTTGTATACAGGACTCCTATTGGTTTTTGAGCACTGACTCTGTATTAAGCTACACTATAGAATTTGTTTATTAAATCTAGAAGTCAAGCTGGGGGTTTAGCTCAGTGGCATAAAGTGCCTGCCTTGTAAGCACAGGGTCATGAGTTTGATCCCCGGCACCAAAAACAACAACAACACAAACAAACAAAACTAAAAGTCTTCAGGTGGAGTTTTTGGGGTCTTCTATGTAGAGCATCATGTCTTCTGTGACAAATAAGGACAATTTTACTTCTTCCTTTCCTATCCTTTTTCTTTTTATTTCTCTTTCTTGTCCAATTGCTCTGCTCATATTTCCAGAACTGTATTGAATAGGAGTGATGATAGTGGACATCCTTGTTTTGTTACTGATTTTAGAGTTAAAGCTTTCAATTTTGTCCATTTAGTATGATGTTTGCTATTGGTTTATCATAGATGACTTTTATCACAGTGATGTAAAGATCATCTATTCTGAATTTCTATAGTGTTTTTTTTTTTCATGAATGAGTGTTTGGATTTTTGAAAAACTTTTGGACTGCATTTATTGAGTTGATCATGTGGTTTTTCTTGTTGCTTCTTTTAATATTGTGTACTACATTTATTGCTTTGCATATGTTGCATCATCCCTGCATTCCTGGGATGAATTCTTTTAGGTTGCATCATATAATCTTCTTCACGATTTGTTGCATTCTGTTTGCAAAATCCTCGGTATTTAATTCAGAATTTTTGCATCTATGTTCAGTAGGGAGATTGGCCTGTAGTTCTCCTTGTGGTTGGCTCTTTCTTTGGTTTTGGTTTCAGGTAATACTTGCTTCCAAGAATGAGTTAGGGAGGACTGCTTCCTTTTCAATTTCATTAAAGACTTTGAGCAGTATTGGCATTAAATGATCTCTAAATTTCCTGTAGAATTTAGCTATGAATCAACTAAGATCTGGGGTTTTCTTTGTTGGTAAGTTTTTAGTTACATTTTCAATTTCATAAACTGATATTGGATTATTCAGAATTTTTATATCTTCTTGACTCAGCTTTTGGAATGAGTCTGGGAATATCCATTTACTTCTGCAGTTTCAATGCTATGTCAGTAAAGATTTCCAAAGTAGTTACTTCATCCTTTACATTCCTCATTTCATGAATTTGAATTCTTTATTTCTTTTTGTGAAAATTATTGGCTAGGCATTTATCAGTTTTGTGTATTTTTTCAAGGAAACAACTCTTCAATTCAGCAATTCTGTGTATTGTTTTTGTAGTCTCAATTGCTTTAATTTCTGCTCTGAATTTTATGATTTCTCCTTTGTATGGGCTTTGGGCTTGACTTGATCTTCTTTTTCTAGAAGCCTGAGGTGCAGCATTAGGTTGTTTGTATGTGTTTGTTTAGTTTTCCTGATATAAGAATTCACCATTATATATTTTCCTCTTAAAACTGCTTTTATTGCCTCCCACAGGTTCTGGTAAACTGTATCCAAGTTTTTGTTTGATTGTAGATATTGTTTAATTTCTTTTAACTTCATCCATTAATTGTTCAGGGGAGTGTCATTTAATCTGCACATGTTTATGGAGTTTTTGCAGTTTCTCTTGTCATTAATTTCCAATTTCAGTATACTATGGTCAGATAATTTGCATGAGATAATTTTAATTCCTTTGTATTTACTTAAACATGTTCTATGGTCTAGTATGTGGTCTATTTTAGGTCTATTTTATCTTGTGTTCCACTGAGAAGAATGTATATTCTAATGTTGCTGTGTGAAACACTGTAAATGCCTGTTCAGTTCATTCATTTTGGGTTTGGTTCAGTTCTATTATTTCTATGCCGACTGTTTAGTCTTTGTATCAATGCGTTGTTAAATTCACCCAATTTTGTTAGCACATATTTGATTTTTCATGTGTGTTAATATTTATTTTATATAGCTGTGTGCTCCCATATTTGTTTCATATATATTTAGGATTGATATCTATTCCTCTTATATTTTTTAAAAAATTTCTATTTTAAAGAGAAGAAAACAAACAAAATAAAACAGAATGAAGCCAATCAAAACAAACCAGTGTAAGTGACTCAAGATTTCAAAACAATACAAAATCAACAATAATTACTATAATGCCTCTTTTTGTCTTCAAAATAGCTGCAGATACCTTCAGACATAGTAAAAATCAAACAAAACTACAGATTAGAACCAATAAAAACAAAACAATGAATGCAATAAAGGATTTCAAAACAAGACAATAGTAAATCCAAAATGGCTACCATAATATATCTTATTATCTTTGAAATAGCTGCCCAAGTCATCAGATGTAATAAAATCAAACAAAACAAAACAAAACAGTGTAAAACCCAACCCAACAAAATAATGAAAATGATACAGGACTTTAAAGCAAGATAATAGGGTGTTAACAATGCCTACCACTCTCAGAAGGAGTTCCCCCATAGATGCTACATTGCATATTGTTATACTTTGAATAGATGATCAGACTACTGGGTTTAGACCTGCAAATTCAGTGAAACACTAAACACTACAAACACTAAATTGTATTTTACTTCAATAGCTATCATTGCAGCCTGTGTTTCTCTGGGTCAGCCAGTGGCTTATGGGGATGGGGAGGTTTGGCTCTCCTATTGCATGGGGTATTGTTTTTCTTCGTGTGACTTTCAGTCTATGAGTTTCTTTTTGAGTTAAATATATTTCTTGGATACAGCATATTGTTGGATCTTGTTCCTTGATTCTTTTGCCAATCTGTTTCTTTCAACTGATGAATTGAGGCCACTTACATTGATGTTTATAACTGATAGGTTTTGGCTTATCTTTGTCATGTTATTATCCTGCTATTAATTCCCTACTTTTTTCCTCTGTTTAATTGCTTGCCCTGTGGTAGTTTCCTTCTGCTGTTGTTCTAGAAATTGTGGTCATTTTTATCTCTGCCTAGAATATCTTTCAGTAGTCTCTGAGGGTTGGTTTCGTAGCCATGAATTGCTTCTGTTGTTCTTTGTCATGGAAATATTTTATTTCTTCATTTATCTTGAAAGATAGTTTTGCATGGTGCATCAGTCTAGTCACTTTATTTTAGGACTCTAAATAATTTATTCCAAGCTCTTTTTGACTTGAGAATTTATGCTGTGAAAATGGCCATGATTCTGATGGGCTTTGCTTTATAAGTGATCTCTTTCTTGTGTCTAGAAGCTTTTAATATTCTGTTCTTGTCCTGAATTTCTGAGATCTTGTTTATTATATGTCTAGGTATAGATGTATTTTGGTTATGGCTATTTGCAGTTCCATATGCCTCATTTATTTATGTCAGATTCTATTCTCATGTTTGGGAACTTTTATGCTATTCTACAAATATTTTTATGTTGTTTGTGTTGACTCTTGTTTTTTCACTGTCACTGATCAGTGATATATTGTTTTTCTCTGCATCATTTTGGAGCTGTTGAATTGCTATTTCTTGATTCTGTGTTATTTTTAAGAGATTTTTCATTTTATGATCACTAGCCTTGATCCCATCTTCAGGGTCTGAAATTCTATCTTCAGTTTCATACAAATGATTTTGCCACCTTTCAGTGGAATTTCTAATTTTCTGGATATGCATTTGAATCTGTTTCATGCATTCTATTTGTGTCCTATATTGATTGTTTATAGTTTCCATCCTCTTCCTATCATCATCTATTTTTTCATGTATCTCTACTTTAGATTTGCTGAGCAATTCCTTTATGAGTGTTGAATTCCTTTATGAATTTCTTTTTTTACCTGAGGTATAATTTCTCATCTTATTTCTTCTATGGCCTCATGGATTTGTTTCTTTACTTTGGCTGCTACCATTTCAAAAGTTTTAGGTGTGTGTCTTCCATTTTCCTCTACCTCATTGTCTCTTGGACTTGTTCTGGGTGAGCTAGATATCTCAGACTGTATTTTGCTTCTTTGTCTGGTCATTTTCTATTTCAAAAATTTTTATTTATTTTTCTGCATTGAACCTTGTAAACTTTTGTGGTAGGTAGCTATATCTCTAGTATCAAGTCCTCTCTATGGAAAGTCTGTTTCTCAGGGTTGACTTCTGTTTGTAGGAGTTTCTTGGCTTATGACTGTTAAAGAATCCTACCTTCCCAGTTAGTTAATAATGGGATTTTGGTATCTTTTTGGCTCAGTTCTCAGTTCTTTGGTGTTGGGCTGTGGTGAGGTTATTACCCCAGAGCTTCTCAGTGTTGTTACAGAAGACAGAACAACTGTTTAGAACAGACTGTCCCCAAGCACAACGATATTTTAGTGGAAGTAGTATAATTATAATAACAATAGCATCAATCACAGATTAGAAACTAACAAACTGTTGTAGCTATTAATTTTGTACCTTAAGCCATAGGAGTAAAATCTACAATTATATTACAGAACTGATTGTAAGTTGGTAGCTTGTATTCAAAGTGTTTTCCCTTGGTAGAGTGGTTTTACCCTGTGATGGGGAACTTTAAGAAGGGTAGTGTATAAAACAAAGGTAACTGAAAAGAAAGTAGTAGCAATGCTGCAGGACAAAGGATGATCAGTCAAACTCTCAGAGACTAGAGGAGAGGGCAGAAGAGAAAGAATGAGGGAGTAAGCAAGGGACTATCTGGATTTGGTCTTTGGGTTTGAGAGATGGGGTTAGTGCAAGAAGGCATACTATTCTTTCTAAATTCATTTAGCCAATGTACACACCTCATATTTTTATATACATATATATATTTTTTTTGGTACTGGGGATTGAACTCATGACCACTGTGCTAAACCCCCTGCCCAATATTTATATTGATTGAAAACACATATTTGAAGTATTTAAAACTTCTTAAGAATGCTTTATATAGATAAACAAATTGGTTTTATAATCATAATAAATCTTGGCCATATCACACTCTCTAAAGCTACTTTCAGGTTTGATGATTGTTTAGAGAAGGATTCACAGAGCTCAGAAAGGCTGTTATACTCAGGTTTATGATTTACTAGAGAAAAGGGGAGCAGGTTAAGAGGAACAGAGGAAAAAGGGACAGGGTAGAGTTTAGGAGGAAGCAGATGTGGGTTTCCAATCTTCCTCTCCCAGTAGAAGGGGAGGGGAAGTACCAATCTTTCCAGGACTGATGTGTGATAATATGGATGGAGTTGACAATTGGAGGGATCCATTGGAGCCCTGGTGTTGGGGGTTTGGGTGTCACCTAAGCAGGAAGCCCCACATGACTGACTGTAGCTACTCAGTTGACAGCTCCCCTAGAGGTCAAACTGAAGTAGTTTGCTGTAAACCACTTTGTTAGCCTAAATTCTCTGGTACGACTCCAGGTCTCAGACATACAAAGTCATACTTACTAGAAAGCATATTCCACAGGCTCAGAGTTGCTCAAAGGCCAGTCCTTCCTTGCCAAAGGTCAGGGTTTAAATAGCCCAATCTGTTGAGTTAGGCCTGTGCTTATAGAATGTACAGAATACATCTTATCATTGCAGCTTGTTTGTATTAATTATATTGTGAGGTGGTTAGTTAAATTGTTACCTATTAAATGATGTGCTTATTAGCCGCACAGAGGTTCAGAAACACCAGAATGTAATGCGGTAGCAGATAGATAAACATAGGTCTAAGCCCGAGTTTAAGAGCACATTCAAAGACAGAGGAAGAATTCTTACTTTTATAGATTTTACAACTTTTATCTTCTAGTGTTCCTTTGTCAACAGGTCCAGGCACAAGGGGAAAAGATCTGTGTTTGACTTTACTCAAGGGAGAAAAACAACCCCCGCTTTAAAGATATTACATGCCATTAGCAAACTACCAATTAAATATATGGATATATAATGTGTCAGATTATCTAGTGATTTGAATAAAAGCAGAGTCAGATAAAATGGAACATTTTCCTTTATATGGGTGCAATTAAAAAAGAAGTATCCGAGCAGATGATCTTCATTAAATGATTAGGGTCAAGGATGTTGCTCAGTCAGAAATACTTATCTCACATGCAGGAGTGCTAGGGCTTGATGCCTAGCACTGAAAATAAAAAGATACAGAGGAGGTGAGTGAGTGAGCCTAGTGAGCAGGGGAAGAGTGACCCAGGAAGAAGCCGTAGTGAGTACGGTGCACCAGCAGTTGATGCTGTGAAAATATGTCACACGTCTGCCCCCACTTGAAATCAAGAAAGTGGCTATGCATACTTTTTTATGTTGCCAGAGATGTTTATTTGTGTTAAAAACAAAAGAATTCAGTCAATTCCAACAAAGTGCAAGTCTGAATTTACTTTTGTGTAGGGCCTGTTTGGTCGCTGCACATCTCTGCAATGGTAACCAGCTGGCAGTATAACCCAACTTAACACAATACCAGTATCAAAGATCTGTTGAAAATTGTTTTTCTCCCTTTTTTGTGCTTCACACAGTGATGTCTCTAAATGCTGTTCCTTGATTCTACAGAGAAATTAATTGTCAATAATTTTTCTTTTTCTCAGTTATAACCACATGAATCTTTTGTAAAGTATGAAAGGGCTCCATATTTATTTATTTACTCTTTGAGATAGGGCCTCACTCTGTAGTCCATATTGTCTCTGAAATCACTGTATTTTATTTCTTTTTTTGGTACTGGGAGTTGAAGTCAGGACCTTGTGCTTGCCAGGTAGGTGTACTTTGAGTGTATACAGTTATAGACAACTTAAAGGAGTAATTTCCCCCATATTATTTTCTCATATTGCCTGGGAAGCAGCCTGTAATCAGGGAGTTAGCCTATGTGACTCTTCCATTTCTTTCTCAGTGATACTTTGCCCACATTAAAAAGAAAAACACAATTCTCTCTCTCTTTTTATTTAAAGAAAAAAATTGAAACAGAAAGAGGGTAGAAATAATACAAAATTTCAAAAACAAAACAAAACAAAAAAACAAAATTAGTAATCAGTAAGAAATCACTAGTTGATAATTACATATTTTCCTCTTAGAAGTAGTTGTTCAAGATACAAATATAAAGCCTACAAAGTGGACATTTAAACAGTGAGACTGCAACCAGTTCTGTTCATCTATCCAACAAAAACTTAGTAATATGGTTATCAATCCTACACACTTAAACATTCATGCAGTTATATCCTTTAGAATACTTTCTTTTCCTCTCTTTTTTTCTTTGCAATAACTATAATCTATTCTCATAAACTACTTAGAAGTTCTATACATGTATTGGTCTCTACATGTATACCTAGCCTTTCTGTATTAGATGGAGAAACAAATCAAAACAAGTCAACAATACAATTTGCTTACAGAAACACAAAATGAAAAGGACATATAAAACCACAATACTAGGTGATCTACAGTAGTTACTATGATGTCTCTTGTTATTTTCAATAAAATTGTCTATATCGTCAAACATAGTATAATTACACTTAGCACTGCATCACATTATTAATAAAAGCTAAACACTGGAGACATTATAGGACTTCAAAGGCAGTTAATAATCAAACCAGAATGGGTATCCTATTGAATCTTGTCATCTTCAGAGTAGTTGCCTCTACAATCAGACTTGATACTCTCAAGCATACCACATTCAAATAAAATCAGTCAAGCTAAAACAGCCATATATAACCAATCTTCTCTGTCCTATCTCTGCTATGCAATTTTTCTGTCACTGTTGTTTGTTTACCTTTCTCCTTCATT
>PVLA01016992.1:0-18761 GCA_004027455.1 Hydrochoerus hydrochaeris
TCTTTAGCCATGCAAACCATTTCGTGTGTAGGGTCAAAACAATCCTTTAGCACATTCCAAAGGGAAAAGGCATTATAAGGAACTCCCTCAGGCCCATAAATCTCATAATGAGCCTTCATTTCTTTGCCCACCTTCATCCACGTTTCTAAATCTAGTGACCCTTCCTCAGGAAACCAGGGGGAAACTTGGTGCACAAAAGTGATAAATTCCCATAACTGTTTAGTAGATACAGTAATACCTCTTGCTTTTAGCATATGTCTCAGAATTTTGGCATATATATGCCCTTCCTTGTACTCTGTATGTCCCATTATGATTATGATTTCTTGCCTCTGTACTTTTCTCTCTAAGTACCGGACCTTGTCCACAGGTCTGCAGCACCCTTATGCAAGAATCCTATCCCTGACAAAATAGAAAAAGACTTACCTTGAGGTCCCTGTTTCGGGCGCCAGATGCCGGAGTCCAGCTGTGGCAGGGCTCAGGGGTCCCAAAGGTGGTCAGGGAGTCTGCAAGTGAGAGTCAGAAAACACTGCACACCAGTCTGTGAGTGAATCTGAATCTGCTTTTTTTTTTCAGAAGCTGGAATATATATTTGCTAACTTTTGGCAGCAACCCAAACCCCAAGCAGGAAGCATCCCAGGCTTAGGGCCAGGCAGGGACAATCTTAAACAATATGTGTTAATCAACTTTTTTCATCTTTGTAACACTTTACTCTTGCTACTTAATTATCTTGGAAAATGTAAGCCGATGCACCTGGATGCCCACAGGAGAAAGAGATAGAATGGCAGCTGTGAAGCTATCATGCCACTCCCTATGTTTTTTTTTTCTTTATCACTTATGGGAATATGGCAGGCCCTGTGAGAATAACACCTGTCTTGGGTCAAGGACTCTTCATATGAATCCAACCAGGCCTTACCCATCATGGGCCTGCAGGACAGCAATTGGTCCTGTGCCTGTCTTAGGCAGCCAGTGGCATAACATATGTGTCCTAGTTGCCCGTCTCTGGTTGCCTGTAGGACAGCGCCTGTCTTAGGTCAAGGACTCTTCATATGAACTCAACCAGACCTTACCCATCATGGGCCTGCAGGACAGCAATTGGTCCTGTGCCTGTCTTAGGCGGCCAGTGGTGTAACATATGTGTCCTAGTTGCCCGTCTTTGGCTGCCTGTCCAGTGTCTCAGGGCAGTTGTCTCACAGGAATTTTGTAAATCCACCTCCATGAGCTTTTCCATTTAAAGCCTCTGTACAAACTCTCTCATACTACTCACAGAAGGTAAAATTTCACAATTAGTTTTCACAAAGGGGTTATCTAGAGGGTCTCTAGTAACTCCTCCGGAGTTTCTATTTTAGATTTCATATTGAGTATTGCATGAAAATATATATATATATGTGAATTACACAAATTGCAACTATCAGTACAAAACATTACAAGATCCTTGCGCCCAATTCTCACATGCAGTGTCCTTTTTCTGGAGAAGCGATTCCTTGAAGCGCTCTCCTCCAACCATGGACCTTGTCACAAGGCGTAGATGGACTAGGACGTGGCAAGAACTACTGCTTCCTGCAGGATTAACTTTAAGAACATTGCATTTTCATTCTATTTCCAGTGTGTGTTGTGTTTTAAAAAACATAAATCTATTTTGTAGTTAGCGGGTTTTGGGCCTTGGATCCCATTCATTCTTATTATGAGGAATGTGTAAATGTCTTGTGTCACACACAGAACAAATGAATTACTGCTGCATGCACTTTGAAACCACTGTGTTTTGGTTCCAATTAAATGGTGTGCACTGTATTTCAAATAAGGTAAAAAGGCATTTCGTAGGACGAGGGGTTGTGTGCATTGCCTCTCATTCATTTTCACTAGGATGAATGTGTAAATCACTTATGTAGCAGAGAGAATTATGGAATTCCTGCTGCATGCACTTTCACAACACTGTGTTTTTGTTCCATTTCAATGGTTTGCACTGTATTTCACATAATCTAAAAAGGCATTTCATAGAAAGATGTGTGTGTGCATTGCCTTCCATTCATTCTCATTAGTATAAATGTGTAAATCCCTTATATAGCAGAGAGAAGTACTGAATTCTTGCTGCATGCACTTTCAAAACACTGTGTTTTCATTCTATTTCAAGTGTGTTCTGTGTATTTCAGAAGAAGGATATAGGCATTTTGTAGGAATCAGGTTTTGTGTTTTGGCTTCCATTCATTCTCATTATGATGAATGTGTAAATGACTCGTGTAACACACAGAACAAATGAATTACTGCTGCATGCCCTTGGAAATACTGTGTTTTGGTTCCATTTCAATGGTGTGCACTGTATTTCACATAATGTTAAAAGGCATTTCGTAGGAAGACCTTTGTGTGCATTGCCTTCCATTCATTCTCATTAGGATGAATGTGTAAATCACATATGTAGCAGAGAGAAGTACTGAATTCCTGCTGCATGCACTTTCAAAACACTGTGTTTTGGTACCATTTCAATGGTGTGCACTGTATTTCACATAACATAAAAAGGCATTTCATAGGAATAGGGTTCTGTGCATTGCCTTCCACTCATTCTCATTAGGATGAATGTGTCAATCACTTATGTAGCAGAGAGAAGTACTGAATTCGTGCTTCATGCACTTTCAAAACACTCTGTTTTGGTTCTATTTCCAGTGTGTTCTATGTATTTCACAAGAAGTATAATGGCATTATGTAGGATGCAGGTTTTAAGGGTTAGCCTCCATTCATCCTCATTATGATGAATGTGTAAATCTCTTGCATAGCACACAAAACTACTGAATTCCTCATACATTCACTTTCAAAACTCTGTTTTTTGCTTCTATTTCATGTGTGTTCTGTGTATTTCCCAAGAAGGATATAGGCATTTTTAGGAACCGGGTTTTGTGGGTTTTTTTGTTTCCATTCATTCTCATTATGATGAATGTGTTAAATGTCTTATGTAACACACAGAAAAAATGAATAACGCTGCATGCACTTTGAAAACACTGTGTTTTGGTTCCCTTTCAATGGTGTGCACTGTATTTTACATAAGGTAAAAAGGCATTTCGTAGGAATCCTTTTGTGTGCCTTGCCTTCCATTCATTCTCATTAGGATGTATGTGTTAATCACTTATGTAGGAGAGAGAAGTACTGAATTCCTGCTGCATGCACTTTCAAAACACTGCATTTTTGTTCTATTTCAAGTGTGTTCTGTGTATTTCACAAGAAGTGTAAAGCCATTTTGTAAGAAGCTGGTTTTGTTTATTGCCTTCCTTTCAATTTTATTATGATGAATGTGTCAATCTCATGTTACACACAGAAAAACTGAATTCCTACTGCATCCACATTCTAAACACTGCATTTTGGTTCCATTTCAAGTGTGTGCTCTGTAATTCACAAGAAGTATAAAGCCATTTTGTAGGAAGTGGGATTTATGTATTGGCTTCCTTTCATTCTAACTAGGGTGAATGTGTAAATGCTTTGTATGGCACATAGAGCAACTGAATTCCCACTGCATTTGTTTTCAAATCACTGTGTTTTGGTTATATTTCATGTGGGTGCTGTGTATTTCACAAGAAGTGTAAAGCCATTTTGTAAAAGCTTGTTTTGTGTATTGGCTTCCTTTCATTTTTATTATGATGAATGTGTGAATCTTGTGTTACACACAGAACTACTGGATTCCTGCTGCATGCACTTTCAAAACACTGAATTTTGGTTCCATTTCAAGTGTGTGCTGTGTATTTCACAAGAAGTTTAAAGGCATTTTCTATGAAGCGTGTTTTATGTATTGGCTTGTATTCCTTCTTATTACCATGAATGTATAAATGCCTTATATAGCAGAGAGAAATACGGAATTCCTGCTGCATGCACTTTCAAACCACTGCATTTTGGTTCTGTTTCAACTGTGTGCTCTGCATTTCACAAGAAGTATAAGGGCATTTTGTAGGAAGTAAATTTGATGTATTGGCTTCCCTTCATTCTAACTAGGATGAATGCATAGATATCTTGTGTAGCACACAGAACAACTGAATTCCTAGTGCATTTGTTTTCACACCACTGCATTTTAGTTCTATTTGAAGTGTGTGCTGTGTATTAGAAAGAAGTATAAACTCATTGTTTAGGAAGCAGGTTTTATGTATTGGCTTCCTTTCATTCTAACTAGGGCGAGTGTGTAAATCCTTTGTGTAGTACACAGAGCAACTGAATTCCCACTGCATTTGTTTTCACATAACTGCATTTTGGTTGTATTTCAAGTGGGTGCTGTGTATTTTACAAGAAGTGTAAAGCTATTTTGTAAGAAGCTGGTTTTGTGCATTGACTTCCTTTCATTTTTATTATGATGAATGTGTGAATATCGTGTTACACACAGAACTACTGGACTGCTGCATGCACTTTCAAAACACTGCATTTTGGTTTCATTTCAAGTGTTTGCTGGTTAATTCACAAGAAGTATAAAGGCATTTTGTAGGAAGTGGGATTTATGTATTAGCTTCCTTTCATTCTAACTAGGGCGAATGTGTAAATCCCTTTTTTAGCACACATAGCAACTGAATTCTCACCGCATTTCTTTTCAAATAACTGCGTTTTGCTTGTATTTCAAGTGGAAGCTCTGTATTTCACAAGAAGTGTAAAGCCATTTTGTAAGAAGCTGATTTTTTGTATTGGCTTCCTTTCATTTTTATTGTAATGAATGTGTGAATCTCGTGTTACACACAGAACTACTGGATTCCTGCTGCATGCACTTTCAAAACACTGCATTTTGGTTCCATTTCAAGTGTGTGCTGTGTATTTCACAAGAAGTTTAAAGGCATTTTCTATGAATCGACTTTTATGTATTGGCTTCTATTCCTTCTTATTATCATGAATGTATAAATCCCTTATAAAGCAGAGAGAAATATGGACTTCCTGCCTCATGCACTTTCAAAACACTGCATTTTGGTTCTATGTCAGGTGTGTGCTCTGTATTTCACAAGAAGTATAAAGGCATTTTGTAGGAATTGGGTTTGATGTATTGGGCTTTCATTCATTCTAACTCAGAAGAATGCATTGATCTCTTGTGTATCACAGAGAACAACTGAATTCCTAGTGCATTTGTTTTCAAATCACTGCATTTTGGGTGCTGTGTATTTTGGGTGAGGTGCATTTCACAAGAAGTATAAAGGCCTTTGTTAGGAAGCTGGTTTTGTGTATTGGATTCCTTTCATTCTTATTATGAGGAATGAGTGAATCTCTTGTGTTACACACACAACTACTCAATTCCTGCTTCATGCACCTTGAAAACACTGAATTTTGGTTCTACTTCAAGTGTGTGCTGTGTATTTCACCAAAAGTATAAAGGCATTGTGTAGGAGGAAGTGGATTTTATGTATTGGCTTCCTTTCATTTTCACTGGGGTGAATGCTTAAATGTCTTATATAGCAAACTTAACAACTGAAATCCTACTGCATTTTTTTTCAAAGCACTGCATTTAAGTTCTGTTTCAAGTGTGTGCTGTGTATTTCACAAGAAGTATAAAGGCATTTTGTAGGAAGCTGGTTTGATATATTGGCTTCCTTTCTTTCTTATTATGATGAATGTGCGAATCTCTTTTTTTACACAGAGAATGACTGAATGTCTGCTGCATGCACTTTCAAAGATTGCATTTTGCTTCCATTTCAAGTGTGTGCTGGGTATTTCACAAGAAGTTTAAAGTCTTTTGTTAGGAAGCGGTTTTTATGTATTGGCTTCCATTCATTCTTGTTATCCTGAATGTGTAAATCCCTTACATAAGAGAGAGAACTACGGAATGCCTGCTGCATGCACTTTAAAACACTGCATTTCAGTTCCATTTCTAGTGTGTGCTGGGTATTTCACAATAAGTTTAAAGGCATTTTATAGGAAGCGGTTTTTATGTATTGGCTTCCATTCATTCTTATTATCTTGTATGTGTAAATCCCTTACAAAGCAGAAAAAACTACGGAATTCCTACTGCATGCACATTCAAAACACTGCATTTTGGTTCTATTTCAAGTGTGTGCTGTGTATTTCCAAGAAGTATAAAGGCGTTTTGTAGGAATCGGTTTTTATGTATTGGCTTCCATTCCTTATAACTAGGACGAATGCCTAAGTCTCTTGTGTAGCACACAAAACAAGTGAATTCCTACTGCATTTGTTTTCAAATCACTGTGTTTTGGTTCTGTTTCACATGTGTGCTGTGTATTACACAAGAAGTGTTAAGGCATTTTGTAGAAAGCTGGTTTTGTGTATTGGCTTCCTTTCATTCTTATTATGATGAATGTGTGAAACTCTTGTGTTACACAGAGAACTACTGAATTCCTGTGGCCTGCACTTTCAAAACACTGCATTTGGTTTTATTTCAAGTGTGTGCTGTGTGTTTCACAAGTAGTATAATAGCATTTTGTAGGAAGCGAGTTGTGTGCATTGCCTTCCTTTCATCCTTATGATGATGAATGGTAAATCACATATGTAGCAGAGAAAACTACTGAATTCCTGCTGCATGCACATTCAAATCACTGCATTTTGTATCGTTTTCAAGACTGTGCAGTGGACTTCACAAAAAGTATAAAAGGCATTTAGCTGGAAGCAGGTGTGTGTATTTGCTTCCATTCATTATTTTTTTTGATGAATGTGTAAATCCCTTATATAGCAGAGAGAACAACGGAATTCCTGCTGCATGCAGTTTCAAAACACTGCCGTTTGGTTCTATTTCAAGTGTGTTCTGTGTATTTCACAAGAAATAGAAAGGCATTTTTTAGGAAACAGGTTTTATATATTGGCATCCGTTCATTCTAACTAGGGCAAATGCGTAAATCTCTTGCTAAGCAAACAGAACTGAAATCCTACAGCATTTGTTTTCAAAACACTGTGTTTTTGATCTGTTTCAAGTGCGTGCTGTGTATTTCACAAGAAGTTTAAAGGCATTTGGTAGGTAGCAGGTTTTATGTATTGGCTTTCATTCCTTGTTATTATCATGAATGTGTTAATCCCTTATATAGCAGAGAGAAATACGGAATTCCTGCTGCATGCACTTTCAAAACACTGCATTTTGGTTCTATTTCAAGTGTGTGCTGTGTATTTCACAAGCAGTATAAAGGCATTGGGTAGGAAGTGGGTTTTATGTATTGGCTTCATTTCATTCTAACTAGGGCAATTGGTAAATGTCTTGTGTAGCAAACATAACAACTGAAATCTTACTGCATTTGTTCTCAAAACACTGCATTTAGGTTCTCTTTCAAGTGTAAGCTGTGTATTTCACAAGAAGTATAAAGACAATTTGTAGGAAGCTGTTTTGATGTGTTGCCTTCCTTTCATTCTTATTATGATGAATGTGCGAATCTCTTGTTTTACACAGAGAATGACTGGATGTCTGCTGCATGCCTCCTGCATGCTCTTTGAAGCACTGCATTTTGGTTCATTTCTAGTGTGTGCTGGGTACTTCACAAGAAGCTTAAAGGCATTTTGTAGGAAGTGGTTTTTATGTATTGGCTTCCATTCTTTCTTATTATCTTGAATGTGTAAATCCCTTACATAGCAGAAAGAACTACCGAATTCCTCCAGCATGCACATTCAAAACACTAGGTTTTGGTTCTATTTCAAGTGTGTGCTGTGTATTTCACAAGAAGTATAAAGGCATTTTTTAGGAAGCTGATTTGTGCATTGGCTTCCATTCTTTGTTATTATGATGAATGTGTAAGTCACTTGTGTAGCACAGAGAATAACTGAATTCCCCCTGCATGTCCCTTCAAAACTCTGCATTTTGCTGGTATTTCAGTTTTTTGCAGTGGATTGCACTTGAAGTATGAAGCATTGTGTAGGAAGTGGGATTTTTGAATTGGCTTCCATTCATTGTTCCTTTGATGAAAGTGTGAATCACTTTTAGAGCATACAGAATAACTGTATTCCTGGTGCATACAATTTCAAAACACTGCATTTTGCTGCTATTTCAAATGTGTGCAGAATAACTGAAAAGAAGTAAAAAGTCATTTGTTTGGAAGCATTATTTGTGCATTTATTTCCATTCCTTTTTTGTGATGAATCAGTAAATCATTTATGTTGCAGAGAGAATAACTAAATTTCTCTGCATGCACTTTCAAAACACTGCATTTTCCTATTTCAAGTGTGTCAATTACATTTCACCAGAAGTATAAAGGCATATTGTAGGAAGCGGGATTTCTGCATTGGCTTCCATTAATTCTTATTATGATGAATGGGTAAATCACTTCTGTAGCAGAGAGAATAACTGAATTCCTGCTGCATACACTTTCAAAACACTGCATTTTGTTTCTATTTCAAGTGTGTGCAGTGCATTTCACCAGAAGTATAAAGGCATATTGTAGGAAGTTATTTTTTGCATTGGCTTACATTCATTGTTATTATGGTGAATGTGTAAATCACTTGTGTAGCAGAGAAAATAACTGAATTCCTGCTGTATGCATGTTCAAAATAATGAATTTTGCTTCTATTTCAAGTGTGGGCATTGTATTTCACTAGAAGTATAAAGGCATTTTTTAGGAAGCGGGTTTTTTGTATTGGCTTCCATTCATTATGAATGTTTAAATCCCTTGTTTAGCAGAGAGAAGAGCTGAATTCCTGCTGCATGCACTTTAAAAACACTGCATTCTGCTTGTATTTCAGGTTTGTGAAGCATATTTCACTTAAAGTAGAAAGGCATTTTGTAGGAAGCTTTATATGTGCATTTACTTCCATTCTTTCTTATTACGAACTATCATTTAATCACTTGTGTGGCAAAGACAGTAGCTGAATTCCTGCTGTATGTGCTTTAATAACAATGCATTTTGTTTCATTTCAAGTGTGTGCAGTGTGTTTCCCAAGAAGTATAAAGGCATATATTAGGAAGTGTTACTTGTGCATTGGCTTCCATTCATTCTTATTATGATAAATCAGTAAATCGCTTGTGTGACAGAAAGAATAACTGAATTTCTGCTGCAGCCACCTTCAAAACACTGCATTTTTCTTCTATTTCAAGTGTGTGTAGTGTATTTCACAGGAAGTATAAAAGCAGGTTTTTAGGAAGCAGGATTTGTACATTGGCCTCCATTCATTCTTATTATTATGAATCAGTAAATCAGTTGTGTGGACTGAATTCCTGCTGCATGCTCTTTCCAAACACTGCATTTGGTTTCTGTTTCAACTGTTTGCAGTGTAATTTACAAGAAGTATAAACGCATTTTGTAGTAAGTGGGATTTTTGTATTTGCTTCCATTCATTCTTATTATGATGCATGAGTAAATCACTTGTGTAGCAGAGGAAATAATTGAATTCCTGCTGCAGGGACTTTCAAAACACTGTGATTGCTTCTATTTCAAGTGTGGGCAGTGTATTTCACAAGAAGTATAAAGCCATTTTTTAGGAAGTGAGTTGTTTGCTTTGACTTTCTTTCATTTTTGCCATAGTGAATGTGTAAATCACTTGTGTTGCAGAGAGAATAACTGAAATCCTGCTGAATGCCCTTTCAACACATTGCATTTTGCTTCTACTTCAAGTGTGTGCCATGTAATTCAAAATAAGTATTAAAAGAATTTGTTGGAAGCAGGATTTGTGCTTTTTCTTTCATTCATTCTTATTATGAAGAATCTGTAAATCACTTGTGTAGCAGAGACAATACCTGAATTCCTGCAGCACACACTTTCAAAACAATGCGTTTTGCTTCTACTTCTAGTATGTGCAGTGCTTTACACTAGAAATATAAACCCATTTTGTAACAAGTGTGATTTTTGCATTGGCTTCCATTCATACTTATTAAGATAAATCAGTAAATCACTTGTGTGGCAGAGGGAATAACTGAATTCCTGCTGTGTTCACTTTCAACACACTGTGTTTTGGTTCTATTACAAATGTTTGGTGTGTATGTCACAGGAAGTATAAAGGCATTTTTTAGGAAGCGTTTTATGTGCATTTTCTTCCATTCAAACTTATGATGATGAATCAGTAATTCACTTGTTTGGTGGAGATAATAACTGAATTCTTGGTGTATGCACTTTCAAAACACTGAGTTTTGCTTGTATTTCAAGTGTGTGCCATGTATTTCAGTAGAAGTATAAAGGTGTTTTGTAGGAAGCGTGTTTATTGCAATTTGGCTTCCATTCATTCTTCTTATGATGAATGTGTAAATCACTTGTGTTGCATTAAGAATAACTGAATTCCTCTTGCATGTGCTTTCAAAATATTGCATTTTGCTTCTATTCCATGTGTGTGCAGTGTATTTCACTAGAAGTATAAAGGTATTTTGTAAGAAGCAGGATTTTAGCATTGGCTTCATTCTTATTATGATCGATGTATAAATCACTTGTGCAGCAGAGAGAACAACTGAATTCCTGCTGCATGTGCATTCATAACAGTGCATTTTGCTTCTATTTCACATGTGTGCACTGTATTTCTCTAGAAGTATAAAGGCATTTTGCAGGAAGAATTATTGGTGCATTGGCATCCATTCATTCTTGTTATGATGAATGAGTAAATCACTTAGTGGCAGAGAGAATAATTGAATTCCGGCTGCAGACACTTTCAAAACGCTGTGTTTTGCTCCTCTTCCAAGTCTGTGTAGTGTGTTTCACAGGAAGTATGAAAGCATTCATTAGTAAGTGGATTTTTTGCATTGGCTTCCAGTCATTTTTGCTATGATGAATGTGTAAATCACTTGAGTAGCAGAGAGAATAACTGAATCCCTGCTGCATGCACCTTCAAAACTCTGCATTTGCTTGTATTTCAGATTCTTGAAGTGTATTGCACTAGAAGTATAAAGGCATTTTGTAGGAAGTAGGAGTTTTGCATTGGCTTAGAGTCATTACTGCAATGATGAATGTGTAAATCACTTCAATAGCAGAGAGAATAACTGAATTCCTGCTGTGTGCACTTTGAAAACACTGCATTTTGCTTCTATTTCAAAAAATAGCAGCGTTTTTTTCTACAAGTATAAAGGCATTTTATGGGAAGTGGGATTTGTGCGTTTAATTCCATTCATTTTTATTATGATGAATCTGAAAATCATTTGTGTGGCAGAGAGAATAACTGAATTCCTGCTGTGTGCACTTTCAACACACTACAATTTGGTTCTGCTACAGATATTTGGCGTGTATGTCACAGGAAGTATGAAGGCATTTTTTAGGAAGCGTTTTATGTGCATTTACTTCCATTCAAAATTATTATGATGAATCATTAAATCACTTGTTTGGCAGAGACAGCAACTGAATTCCTGCTAGATGTGCTCACAAAACACTGTGTTATGGTTCCATGTCAAGTGTGGGCAGTGTATTTCACTAGAAGTTTAAAGGCATTTTGTAGCAAGCCAGATTTGTGCATTGGTTTCCATTCATTCTTACTATAACGAATCAGTAAATCACTTGTGTAGCAGAGAGAATAATTGAATTGCTGCTGAAGGCACTTTGAAAACACTGTGATTGCTTTTATTTCAAGTGTGTGCTGTGTACTTCCCAAGAAGTATGAAGGCATTTAGTAAGAAGCGGGTTGTTTGCTTTGGCTTCCATTCATTTTTGCTATAGTGAATGTGTAAATCACTTGTGTGAAAGAGAGAATAACTGAAATCCTGCTGCATGCCCTTTCAAAACATTGCATTTTGCTTCTATTTCGAGTGTGTGCCATGTAATTCAAAAGAAGTGTTAAAGGATTTTGTTGGAAGCAAGATTTGTGCTTTTTCTTTCATTCATTCTTATTATGATGAATGTGTAAGTCACTTGTGTAACAGAGAGAATACCTAAATTACTGCAGCATACACTTTCAAAACACCGCATTTTGCTTCTACTTCTAGTATGTGCAGTGTTTTCCACTAGAAGTATAAACTCATTTTGTAAGAAGTGTGATTTTTGCATTGGCTTCCATTCATTCTTATTAAGATAAATCAGTAAATCACTTGTGTGGCAGAGGGAATAACTGAATTCCTGGTGCATGCACTTTCAAAACGCTGCACTTTGCTTCTATTTCAAGTGTGTCCCGTGTAATTCACTAGACATAAAACGGCATTTTATAGGAAGCGGGATATGTGCATTGACTTCCATTCATTCTTATTATTATGAATCAGTAAATCACTTGTGTAGCTGAGAGAATAGCTCTATTCCTGCTGCATGCCCTTTGAAAACACAGTGTTTTGCTTCTATCTCAAGAGCTACAGTGCATTTCACAAGAAGTATAAAGGCATATTGTAGGAAGTGGGATTTGTTCATTGGCTTCCATTCATTCTTATTAGGATGAATGTGTAAACCACTGGTGTAGCAAAAGAATAACTTAATTCCTGCTGCACGATCTTTCAAAATTGCATTTTACTTCTTTACAAATGTGTGGAATGTATTTTACAAGAACTATAGAAGCATATTTTTGGAAATGGGATTTGTGCATTGGCTTCCTTTCATACTTATTATGAAAAACATGTAAATCACTTGTTTAACAGAGAGAATAACTGAATTCCTGCTGGATTTGCTTTCAAAGCACTGGATTTTGCTTCTCTTTCAAGCGTGTGCAGTGTATTTTACTGGAACTATAAAGGCATTTTGTAGGAAGCGGTGTATGTGCTTTGGCTTCCTTTCATACATTTTATGATTAATGTTTAAATCACTTGTGTGGCAGAGAGAATAACTGAATTCCTGCTGCATGTGCTTTCAAAACCTGCATTTTCCTTCTATTTAAAGTGTGTGCAGTGTATTTCACTAGAAGTATAAAGGCCTTTTTTAGGAAGCGTTTTTCCTGCATTGGCTTCCATTGATTCATATTATGATGAATCAGTAAATCACTTGTGTGGCACACAGAATAACTGAATTCCTGCTGCATGCAATTTCAAAACACTGTGATTTGCTTCTATTTCAAGTGTGTTCAGTGTATTTCTCAAGAAATATAATGGTATTTTGTAGGAAGTGGGATTTGTGTATTGTCTTCCATTCATAATTATGATGATGGATGTGTAAATCACTTGTGTGGCAGAGAGAATAACTGAATTTCTTCTGCATGCCCATTCAAAACACTGCATTTTCCTTTGTTTCAAATGTGTGCAGTGTATTTCACTTGAAGTATAAAGTCATTTTGTAGGTGGCATTATAGTTGCATTTTCTTCCATTCAGTCTTATTATGATGAATCAGTAAATCATTTGTGTGGCAGAGACCATAACTGAAGTCCTGCTGCATGCAGTTTTGAAACACTGCATTTTGCTTCTATTTCAAATGTGTGCAGAGTATTTCACAAGAAGTAAAAATTCATTTTATAGGAAGCAGGACTTGTTCATTGGCTTCCATGCATTCTTAATATGATGAATCAGTAAATCACTTGTGTGGCAGAGAGAATAACTGAATTCCTGCTGTGTGCACTTTCAACACACTGCATTTTGGTTCTACTACAGATGTTTGGTGTGTTTGTCACAGGAAGTATAAAGGCATTTTTTAGGAAGCGTTTTATGTGCATTTTCTTCCATTCAAACTTATTATGATGAATCAGCTAATCACTTGTTTGGCAGAGACAGTAACTGAATTCCTGCTACATGCACTCTCAAAACACTGTGTTATGGTTCCATTTCAAGTGTGGGCAGTGTATTTCACTAGAAGTATAAAGGCATTTTATAGCAAGCCGGGTTTGTGCATTGGTTTCCATTCATTCTTATTATGATGAATCAGTAACTCACTTGTGTAGCAGAGAGAATAATTGAATTCCTGATGAAGGCACTTTCAAAACACTGTGATTGCTTTTATTTCAAGTGTATGCTGTGTATTTCTCTAGAAGTATGAAGGCATTTTGTAGGAAACGGGTTGTTTTCTTTGGCTTCCATTCATTTTTGCTATAGTGAATGTGTAAATCACTTGTGTGGAAGAGAGAATAACTGAAATCCCACTGCATCCCCTTTCAAAACATTTTAAGTGTGTTCCATGTAACTCAAAAGAAGTATTAAAGGATTTTGTTGGAAGCAAGATTTGTGCTTTTTCTTTCATTCATTCTTATTGTGATGAATGTGTAAATCACTTGTGTAGCAGAAAGAATACCTGAATTCCTGCAGCATACACTTTCAAAGCACTGAGTTTTGCTTCCACTTCTAGTATGTGCAGTGTTTTCCACTAGAAGTATAAACTCATTTTGTAAGAAGCATGATTTTTGCATTGGTTTCTATTCATTCATATTATGATAAATCAGTAAATCACTTGTGTGGCAGAGAGAATAACTGAATTCCTGCTGCATGTCCTTTCAAAATACTGCATTTTGCTTCTATTTCAATTGTGTCCAGTGTAATTCATTAGACATGAAAAGGCATTTTATAGGAAGCGTGATTTTTGTATTGTCTTCCATTCATTTTTATTATGATGAATCAGTAAATCACTTGTGTAGCCAAGAGAATAACTGCATTCCTGCTGCATGCCCTTTGAAAACACAGTGTTTTGCTTCTATCTCAAGGGCATGCAGTGTATTTCACAAGAAGTATAAAGGCACATTGTAGGAAGCAGGATTTTTGGTTTGTTTTCCCTTCATTCTTATTATGATGAATGTGTAAACCTCTGGTGTAGAAAGAGAAAAACTGAATTCCTGCTGCATGCTCTTTCAAAACTGCATTTTGCTTCTATTACAAATGTGTGGAGTGTATTTTACAAGAATTATAAAAGCATTTTTTAGAAAGTGTGATTTGTGCATTGGCTTCCTTTCATACTTATTATGATAAATGTGTAAATCACTTGTTTAACAGAGAGAATAACTAAATTCCTGCCACATGTGCTTTCAAAACACTGGATTTTCCCTCTATTTCAAGTGTGTGCAGTGCATTTTACTGGAACCATAAAGGCTTTTGTAGGAAGTGGTACAAGTGCTTTTGCTTCCATTCATACTTATTATGATGACTGTTTAAATCACTTGTGTGGCAGAAAGAATAACTGAATTTCTGCTGCATGTGCCTTCCAAACATTGTGTTTTGTTTCTACTTCAAGTGTGTGCAATGTATTTCACAGGAAGTATAAAGGTATTTTGTAGGAAGAGGTTTATTGGCATTGGCTTCCATTCAATGCTGCTATGATGAAAGTGTAAATACCGCATGTAGCAGAGAGAATAAGTGAATTGCTGCTACGTGCACTTTCAAAACATTGATTTTACTTCTATTTCAAGCGTGTGCAGTGTATTTCTCAAGAAGTAGAAAGGCATTTAGTAAGAAGACAGATTTTGCACAGGCTTCCAATCATTGTTATTATGACGAATCTGTAAGTCACTTGTGTGGCAGACAGAATAACTGAAATCCTGGTGCATGCACTTTCAAAATACTGCATTTTGCTTCTACTACAAATGTGTGGGGTGTATTTCACAAGAAGTATAAAGGCATTTTGTAGGAAGCATTTTTCGTGCATTGGCTTCCATTGACTCTTATTATGATGAATCAGTAAATGACTTGTGTGGTTGAGAGAATTAATGAATTCCTGATGCATGCAATTTCAAAAACCTGCATTTTCCTTCTATTTCAAGTGTGTGCAGTGTATTTCTGAAGAAATATAATGGTGTTTTCTAGGAAGTGGGATTTGTGTATTGTCTTCCATTCATATTTATTATGATGAATGTGTAAAACACTTGTGTAGCAAGTGTTTTACACATTTCTTCTACATGCCCATTCAAAACAATGCATTTTTGTTTATTTCAAATGTCTTCTACATGCCCATTCAAAACACTGCATTTTTGTTTATTTCAAATGTGTACCATGTATTTCACTTGAAGTATTAAGGCATTTTGTAGGCAGTGTTATAGGTGCATTTTCTTCCATTCATTCTTATTATGATGAATCAGTAAATCATTTGTGTGGCAGAGACCATAACTGAAGTCCTGCTGCATGCAGTTTTAAAACACTGTGTTTTGCTTCTATTTCAAATGTGTGCAGAGTATTTCACAAGAAGTAAAAATTCATTTTGTAGGAAGCGGGATTTGTTCATTGGCTTCCATGCATTTTTAATATGATGAATCAGTAAATCACTAGTGGGGCAGAGAGAATAACTGAATTCCTGCTGTGTGCACTTTCAACACACTGTGTTTTGGTTCTATTACAAATGTTTGGCATGTATGTCACAGGAAGTATAAAGGCATTTTGTAGGAAGCATTTTATGTGCATTTTCTTGCATTCAATCTTATTATGATGAATCAGTTAATCACTTGTTTGGCGGAGATAATAACTGAAATCCTGGTGCATGCATTTTCAATACACTCTGTTTTGCTTGTATTACACGTGTGTGCAGTGTATTTCACAAGAAGTATAAAGGTGTTTTGTAGGAAGTGTGTCTTTTTGCGATTTGGCTTCCATTCATTCTTCTTATGATGAATGTGTAAATCACATTATTATGAATGTGTAAATCCCTTGTTTAACAGAGAGAACAACTGAATTCCTGCTGCATGCACTTTCAAAACACTGCATTCTTCTTGTACTTCAGGTTAGTGCATCATATTTCACTTGAAGTGGAAAGGCATTTTGTAGGAAGCGTTATAGGTGCATTTTCTTCCATTCATTCTTATTATGATTTAATGATTTATCATTAAGTCACTTGTGTGGAAGAGACAATAACTGAATTCCTGCTGCATGTGCTTTCCAACAATGCATTTTGCTTTCATTTCAAGTGTGTGCAGTGTATTTCACAAGAAGTATAAAGGCATATATTAGGAAGTGTTACTTGTGCATTGGCTTCCATTCATTCTTGTTATGATAAATCAGTAAATCGCTTGTGTGGCAGAGAGAATAACTGAATTTCTGCTGCATGCACTTTCAAAACACTGCATTTTTCTTCTATTTCAAGTGTGTGTGGTGTATTTCACAGGAAGTATAAAGGCATTTTTTTAGGAAGCGTGATTTGAGCATTGGCTTCCATTCATTCTTATTATCATGAATCAGTAAATCAGATGTGTGCACTGAATTTCTGCTGCATGTGCTTTCCAAACACTGCATTTGGATTGTGTTTCAAGTGTTTGCAGTGTATTTTACAAGAAGTATAAACGCATTTTGTAGTAAGTGGGATTTTGTATTCGCTTCCATTCATTCTTATTATGATACATGAGTAAATCACTTGTGTAGCAGACAGAACAACTGAATTCCTGCTGCATGTGCTTTCAAAACACTTCATTGTCCTTCTGTTTCAAGTGTTGGCAGTGTATTTCCCTAGAAGTACAAAGGCATTTGGTTGGAAGCCGGATTTGTGCTTTGGTTTCCATTCATTCTTACTATGATGAATCAGTAAATCACTTGTGTAGCAGAGAGAATGATTGAATTCCTGCTGCAGCACTTTCAAAACACTGTGATTGCTTTTATTTCAAGTGTGTGCTGTGTTTTTCCCAAAAAGTATGAAGGCATTTAGTAGGAAGTGGGTTGTTTGCTTTGGCTTCCATTCATTTTTGCTATGGTGAATGTGTAAATCACTTGTGTGGAAGAGAGAATAACTGAAATCCTGCTGCATGCCCTTTCAAAGTATTGCATTTTGCTTCTATTTTGAGTGTGTGCCATGTAATTCAAAAGAAGTGTTAAAGGATTTTGTTGGAAGCAAGATTTGTGCTTTTTCTTTCATTCATTCTTATTATGATGAATGTGTAAATCACTTGTGTAGCAGAGAGATTATCTGAATTTTTGCAGCATACACTTTCAAAACACTGCATTTTGCTTCTACTTCTAGTATGTGCAGTGTTTTCCACTAGAAGTATAAACTCATTTTGTAAGAAGTGTGATTTTTGCTTTGGCTTCCATTCATTCTTATTAAGATAAATCAGTAAATCACTTGTGTGGCAGAGAGAATAACTGAAATCCTGGTGTATGTGCTTTCAAAAACCTGCATTTTCCTTCTGTTTCAAGTGTGTTCAGTGTATTTCACTAGAAGTATAAAGGCCTTTTTTAGGAAGCGTTTTTCCTGCATTGGCTTCCATTGATTCATATTATGATGAATCAGTAAATCACTTGTGTGGCACACAGAATAACTGAATTCCTGCTGCATGCAATTTCAAAACACTGTGATTTGCTTCTATTTCAAGTGTGTTCAGTGTATTTCTCAAGAAATATAATGGTATTTTTAGGAAGTGAGATTTGTGTATTGTCTTCCATTCATATTTATTATGATGAATGTGTAAGTCACTTGTGTGGCAGAGAGAATAACTGAATTTCTTCTGCATGCCCATTCAAAACACTGCATTTTCCTTTGTTTCAAATGTGTGCAGTGTATTTCTCTTGAAGTATAAAGTCATTTTGTAGGCGGCATTATAGTTGCATTTTCTTCCATTCAGTCTTATTATGATGAATCAGTAAATCATTTGTGTGGCAGAGACCATAACTGAAGTCCTGCTGCATGCAGTTTTGAAACACTGCATTTTGCTTCTATTTCAAATGTGTGCAGAGTATTTCACAAGAAGTAAAAATTCATTTTATAGGAAGCAGGACTTGTTCATTGGCTTCCATGCATTCTTAATATGATGAATCAGTAAATCACTTGTGTGGCAGAAAGAATAACTGAATTCCTGCTGTGTGCACTTTCAACACACTGTGTTTTGGTTCTACTACAAATGTTTGGCGTGTATGTCACAGGAAGTATAAAGGCGTTTTTTAGGAAGCGTTTTATGTCCATTTTCTTTTATTCAATGCCAGAGTCCAGCTGCGGCAGGGCTAGGGTTTCCCAAAGGTGGTCAGGGAGTCGGCGATTGAGAGACAGAAAACACTGCACACCAGTCTGTGAGTGAATCTGAATCCGCTTTATTTTTTAGAAGCTGGAATATATATATGCTAACCTTGGCAGCAACCCCCAGCCCCAAGCAGGAAGCGCCCCAGGCTTAGCAGGTG
>PVLA01016993.1:0-18851 GCA_004027455.1 Hydrochoerus hydrochaeris
AGATGGGTTTCTTGTAGACAGCATATGGTTGGACATTGTTTCTTGATCCATTCTGCCAGTCTGTTTCTTTTAATTGGTGAATTGAGGCCATTTACATTAATGGTTATAACTGTCATATATTGGTTTATTGTTGACATGTTATCTTTCTGATGTTGTATCTTAACTTTCCATTCTGTTTAATTGTCTGTCTTGCTTAGTGTTTTTTTCCTATATGTATCTAGAATGTCTTTCAGTGTTCTTTGCAGGGTTGGTTTGGTGATCATGAAGTTCTTCAGCTGTTCTTTGTCATGGAAGTATCTTATTTCTCCATCCATTTTGAAGGACAGTTTTGCAGGGTACATCAGTCTGGAGTGGAAGTCGTTTTCCTTTAGGATCTGAAACACTTCACTCCATGGTCTTCTTGACTTCATTGTTTGTGTTGAGAAGTCTGCGGTGATTCTGATAGGTTTTCCTTTATAGGTGACCTGTCTTTTCTCTCCAAAAGCTTTTAATATTCTGTTCTTATGTTGGATTTCTGGATGGTGATTATTATATGTCTGGGTGTAGTTTTGTTTTGGTTGTGGATATTTGGAGTTCTATATGCCTCACTAATCTGTATGTCAGTTTCCATATTCATGTTTGGGAAGTTTTCAGCTATTACTTCTGTAAATAGCCTCTTGATATCATTTGTGTTGTCCTCTTCTTTTTCATTTATCCCTATTAATCTTATGTTGTTTTTCTTTGCATCATCTTGCAGCTGTTGAATTGTTATTTCCTGATTTCTTGTTATTTTTAGAAGATTTTTCCTTTCCTGTTCACTAGCTGCAATCTTATCTTTGAGGTCTGAGATTCTATCTTCACTTTCATTGAGGCGGTTTTTGCAACTTTCAATAGAATTTTTGATTTCCTGTATATCTCTCTGAATCTGCTTCATGTATTCTGTTTGTATCTTAAACTGTTCATTCAGGGATTCTATATGTTTGCTTTGTTCCTCTAATTTTTTAGCTGTGTCTTTGTTGGAAGCATTCAGTATTTCTTTCACTACTTTTATCATTTCTTCTTTTACTTGGAAGATTATTTCTGATTTGAGTTCCCTCATAGCTTCCCGTACTTTCTTCTTTATTTCAGTTGATATCATTTCAGGCATTTCAGGTGTAGGTGTAGTATTTTCTTCTATGTACATGGCTCCTAGGCTTTCTTGGGATGGGATTGAGGTTTGAGATTGCATTTTGGTCTTTCAGTTTGTCATTTTCCTATATTTCTGTGTTTCCAGTGATGTTCCAAAGCTTTCCCTGGATGTGTTGGAAATCACCTCCTGAGCCCTCTGCTACTGGGACTCACCTGGCTTTGGCTCCCCTTGCACGGTGGGCCTGGTTTCCCTGGTTGAAAGAAGGTGACTGTGCATGGTCTACTCAAGCCCACAGAACCTCTGGGGCATAGTCCTGTGTCCTCTGGGCCTGAGTGGGCTCCTAGCTGCCAGGGTTGATGGTCCCAAACATTTTCTGGATCTGCCCTGGTGAGCTACAACTCACTTCGTGGTGGCAGCTGGGTTCTGGCTCCCCTTTCAGCGGGCCTGGCTCCCCTGGTTGAATGAAGCTTTCTGGGTGTGGTCCACTCAAGCCCACAGAACCTCTGGAGCCTAGTCCAGTGTGCTAAGGGGGTCGGGTGTGCACCCAACCACCAGGATCCATGATCCCAAACTTTTTCCAGACCTACCCTGGCGAGCTGCAACTCACCTCAAGGTGGCAGCATGGGCCTTAAGATATTGTATTTTAATATCAAATGGAAAGACCTATTAACAATTCTGTATGGAAATTCTCCTTGTGGGTCATTTTCTCTTTATCTTGGTAATGTTTTTGATTTTTGGTAATTTATTCCTTATCTTGGTAATGTTTTAATTTCTCCTTTATTTTGGAAGGATTAGTCTGCTTTATATTAAAGTCCTGGTTGGCAAGCTTGTTCTTTCAGCATTTTGAATATGCCAACTCACTGCTTTCTGGTATCAGTGATTTCTGATGCTGTCAGATGTTAATTTATTGAGGAATTTTGTATATTATGAATTGTTTTGCTGTTTCTGGTTTTAATATTCTCTCTTTGTCTTTGACTTTTAATGATTTTGTTATAACCCATATATTTTAAAATTTATCCTACCTGGAGTTTGAGTCTTTTGGGTAGACAAATTAATATTTTTCATCAATTACTAGAAAATTTGATTTATTTTTTTAAATTTTTTTTCTACTATTTCCTCTTCTCTTCTTCTTTATATGTCATTACACATACAGTAGTATACTTAATGGAGATACACAAATCTCTGAGATTCTGTTCATTTTTTATTCATGTTTTCAGCATTCTTTGGACTGGATAATCTCAACTGATCTATCTTCAAGTTTGTTGGTACTTTCTTTCACCAGTTCAAATTTATTTAGATTCTCTCTAATGATTGTTTCATTTCTGTTATTGCAAACTTTGATTCCAGATTTTCTATTTGGTTTCTGTTTGTAATTTATCACTTATTAATATTTTATGTTTCATGAGGCATAATTTCCATATTTTTTCCTTAATTCTTCAAGCATAGTTTCCTTTAATTCTTTGAATATGAGATAGGTCAATAGATAGATAATAGACAACAGACAGATAGATACATATGAGTTTTAATTTGTTGATAAATCCAACATGTGGGCTTCCTCTGGGAGAGTCTGTTTATCTGATTTTTCCTGAATAGGTACCATAATGTCATAGTCTTTGTTTGTCTTCTAAGTTTTGATTGAAAATAATATAATATGGCAACTCCTAAAATTGTGTCCTTCCTCCCATTCTCCTTGCACAGGCCCCTTGTTACTGTTGCAAGTACTACTGTTTTGTTGCATGGAATAATTTTATAAATTCTGTAATCTTTATCATGTGAACCCACTGACGTCTCTCTTTGGCTAACTTAGTGATTAGCTAATACTTGGACACAGATTCTTTAAATCTCTTGAAGCAATTAGCCTCCTCTGCTTTGCCATGTGTGCACTCTATGTGCACTGGGACACATCTTCAATTGGCCAACTGTTTACAACTCTGCTTGGACCTTTATTGTCTGACATACAGAGTTTCAGCCAGAAGTGAGGGATTAGGGCCTTTCCAGGCCTTTGTTAGGTGTTTGCAAATCCCTGCCCATGCACACAACCTTCTAGACACACAAGGATGTACTGATGTTTTACAAAGCTCCCATGGGCATCTCTCTCTTCAAATTTTTTCCTTTGAATTTTTTAGCCAGTCCCTTGCCTGAGATGGTATCACTGCCTCAAGTAGCTTGATGTTAAACAACTGCAGTGAGTTATTTTTTGGAAAATGTCCTACAAATGGGGTTTTCCTACAGAGCAAACTCTAAGTTGGGCAAATTAAAATAAACCCTGTAAATGGGGCTTTTTGGAAGGGTGAAAGAGTGACATTTCTATGGGGATAGGGGTTTTAAGCACACTCCAATCCCATTATTTCCCTTCTTTTGGTTGTTGGACCATGGGTTGGTTTGTTTGTTTGTTTTAATAAGTCCAGTTTAATTCACACTAATGAATTTCAACCATTACACTTTGCTTTAAGCAAATTCAAATTATAAAATAACAAATTAGAATTGACAAAAAGAAGAGTACATTACAACCGATGTACTATGATTCTTTGAACAAAATAAAAAGTCACAGAGTTATTCGGGTTTTAAAAAATCTAGCACAGGGTACAAGAAATAGTTACCAATAGTTACCTGAAATACCAGTTTATAGAGCTGGGAAATTAAGCTAGAGCTTTTTTATTAGAAAGACAATAGCACATACTTTAGCCCTTTTTGAAGGTATTCAATAAGAAAGTGGAGATATTTTTATTTGCAAGTAACTGTCACTCACAGTCTCTTAATTCTCCATGTGCCTCTAGAACTTATCCCCCAAGTGCCCACTTTGTACTCTGTCTCCTCTTTATCTGAGCTATGGCTCCTGGTGTCATTTCTTCTATTCCACTCTTCACTGAGACTCTGCTGTGACTGTTTCCTCATCTCCCTCTGCTCATAACCAGCAGAACTCCAGTTTCTTCTCCTCTCCCCCCTGCACTGGTTTTGACAAGCACCAAACACCATGATTCTAAGCCTATTGGTTGTTGAGGTTACCACAGAGCCAGGGAATGAGAATAGAGCAAATGAAAACATCACAAAGTTTACTTTTCTTACTAGGATTCACCCATTTTTCTTGAATAAAAACTCCTCAAGTTGTTACAAGGTTTCAGCTAATTTCCAGAGTTCTAAAGACTTGGAGCTGCATTCCAGTCACTTTTACAGAGGAATGGATTTTTAAAGGTGCTATTACTCTGCCATTCTAAGGTGCTTCCTCCCTTGTAAGGATGTGAAGGCCATGTCATACAAATACTCTCTGTCAAAAAATAGAACTTTTTAAAGAACTTCTTAGAATATTAAAGTAATTATCCAGGGGTAGTCTGACTAAGACTCAAGGAAGAGAAGATCTCATCTCAAAGATCATAATGAATATGGTTTTTGATTAATGGAGTAGCTTGTAAACCGATATGTAAAGAACTTTCAAAGTTTTAAAGAATTGTGCAAGTTTGGATTGAAGGGGACAGATAGTACAAAATTAAGAAGGTACAAAACCTTAACAAGTAGACAGTAAACTGAGAAAACTCACTCAGCTGCAAACATGAACTGTTTCACACATAAAGAAAAGAATTCAGAGGGCAAAAACCAAGAGTCCAAAATGCTCAAATGAATTGAACAGGCACTTCTAAAAAGAACAAATAACCAACAAAGATATGAAAAATATGTTTAACATGTTTAGCCATTAGGAAAATGCAAATCAAAATTATACTGAGATATCATCTCACCCCATTCAAAATGGCTATCATCAAAACACAAAAAACTATAAATGCTGGCAAGAATGATGAGGGGAAAGGAGCCCTTCCTTTTATACTACCAGTAGTGCTACAGGCAACTGAGTTAGATAGAAATATTACAAGTAGTCAGACAGGGCTGGGTCCTCAAAGGAGCCAGTGTAGAAGGCCAGATACCTTGCAACTGTTGGGGATACAGACACCTCCCACTGTGGACCAGACCTAAAGGCAAAAAGATCAAACAGATATACCCATATCCTAAGGATTGATATTTTAAATAGCTCTCTATCATCCTGAAGAAGCCAGGAGTCACTGTCCCATCCCCCTACAGGAAGAGTCACTGTTCTGTATCCATGCCTGCTTGCCATGTGGCTCACTTCCCCATCTATCTCTGATTTATTCAGTTTTTCCTGAGCAATTAATCTTTCTTTTAAATTTTATTTAAAGAGAAAAAAAAGCAAAACAGAAAAAAGGATAGGAAACAATACAGAATTTCAAAAAAACAATAATAAATCACTAGTTGATAAATTACATATTGTCCTCTTAGAAATAGTTGTTCAAGTTACAAAATTAAAGCATACAAAGTGGATATTCAGTGAAGCTGCAAACAGTTCTATTCAATGATCTAACAAAAACTTAGTAATATGGTTATCAATCCCACACACTTAAACATACAAGCAATTATATCCTTTAGAGCACTTTCTTTTCCTCCTTTTGCTTTTTAAGTCCATTATCTGTTTAGTTATATCTTGTATCAGTTTGCTCAGTACCTTACTGATCTGTTTTGCTGTTGTTATTTCCTTTTTAATCACCTTATATAATTCTGTTGTTTTGTTTTGGAGTTTCTCCTCATCCATGCCCCATGGATCAGCTTTGGTGGAGTTGGGAGTTTTTGGAGGTATTTTGTTACCTTGTTTTCTCATATTCTATTGTTTTTGTTGTTGTTTAGTGTTTTTTTAAGGTAGTGAAATACAGCAGAACAAGACATAACACAGCCAGTTGAGACAGTGCAGTGGAATTGGTGCAGAACATCACAACAGGTTACTGGGATAACAGTAGTAGGTGCCATAGTAAATCTCATTATCTTCACCATAGTTTTTCTTTCAATCAGGTTTAGCAAAGTCAAACCAAGTACAGAACATTATAGAACTTATCAAAACAGAATATTGAATAGAGCAATACAACTAATCTGAACAAAGCAAAACAGTGATAATATTTGCCTTCAAAGAGATGGTAGAAGGAAATCCTCCCTATTTGCTATACTGCATATGGTCAATCTCCCAAGAGATGCTCAGCCCTCTGGCTCCCATTTGCTAATGGGGTTGGCATGGGGTGGTGGAATGTTTGATTCTCAGCCTGCGTGCCTGTAGGCTTATGGCTGGTTTCTTGGTTTCTGAGCACCCTAAGTTCCAACATCGTGTGGATCTCAAGAAATGCTAGCTGTTTCTCTCCCTGGTGTGGCCCCTGCTTGCCCGAGCTGCAGCTGCTTATCAGGGAGGTGGGCTGGTTTCTTGGTTTCCCAGGGCCCTAAGTTCCAACATGGCATGGATCTCTGGAAATGCTGGCTGTTTCTCCCCCTGGTGCCACCGCCACTCTGAGCAATTAATCTTATTGGTTGACCATATCTCTGTCCCACCTTGCATCCACCTAGTGAATTCCCATTAGACCTGCCTCATTGTGTGGTTTTACTCTATAAAAGTCCCTAGAAAAGACAGAGTCTTTGGCAACCCACTCTGGGTCCCTTCTGTCTCTCTCTCTCTCTCTCAGAAGATTTCTTTCTCTCTCTCAATAAATATAGTCTCCTGTTAAACTCTGTTGTCCTTAAAATTCATTCTTCAAATTCAGAGAACACAAACTCATACTGGACATATAGTAGACTGGGAGTTTCATTCCCCTATGTCAGTAGGAATATAAATTAGTATAGCTATTATGGAAAACAGTATGGAGATTCCTCAAAAAACTAAAAATAGAGCTACCATTTGAACTAGTTATACCATTCTGTAGTATATACTTGAAATAATTAAAGGAAGGAACATTATAGAAATACCTGCTCACCGATGTTTATTGCTGCACAATTCACAATAGCCAAATAAGGAACAAAATTAGTTGCTCATCAATAGATGGATAAAGAAAATTTGAGGTACATACACTAGAATATCATTCAACCATAAATAGAAATGAAATATTTTTATTTGTGGGAAAAATTGGTGCAACTGAATCATGCTGAGCAAAAAAAAATCCAGGCTCAGAAATGATCTCTCAGGTAAAAACAGAAATGATTAACATAATGAAAGAATTGGTGAGTATATGCAAAGAAGACATAGATTTAAAAAATAGAGAAACATAGGAAAGTGATGGAAACCTTGAATGAACAATACAGGAAACAATTAGAATATATGAAACAGATTCAAGGAGATACCCAGGTAATCAAAAATTTTATTGAAAGCTCACAAAACTGCATGAATGAAATTGAAGACAGGCTCTCAGGTCTTGAAGACAGGATTGTGGCTACTGATTATGAAAAGAAACATCTCTTTAAAAATAACAAAGAATCAGGAAATAATTCAACAGCTGTAAAATGATGCAAAGAGAAACAATAGAAGGCTGATAGGCATCAATGAAAAAGGAGACAAAAAGACTATTTTCAGAAGTAATAGCAGAAAATGTCCCAAACGTGGAAAAGAATTTGATGTGCAGACAAATGAAGCATACAAAACTCCAATTAGCCATAACCAAAATAAATCTATACCTCAACATATAATAATCAAGATTCCATAAATTCAGCATAAATACAGAATATTGAAAGCTGCAAGGGAAAAGAAACAGATTATCTGTAAAGGAAAGCTTATTAGAATCATGGCATACTTCTCAACATAAACTATCAAGTCAAGAAGATCATGGAGGGAAATATTTCAAGTAGTGAAAGTAAACATCTTCCAACCCAGATTTATGTATGCTGAAAACCTATCTTTAAAATTCAATGGCGAAATAAAATACTTCCATGACAAAGAACAACTGAAGAACTTCATGATGACCCAACCAACCCTACAAAGAGCATGGATTCTCTAGAAAGAGATAAAAATGACCACAATTCCAAGAATAACAACAGAAACAAACCAACAAGCAAGACAAGCAATTAAGCAGAGGGGGAAAGTATAGAACCAACAGCAGAATGATAAAATGACAAACATAAGTCAATACATATCAGTTATAATCATTAATTAAATGGCCTCAATTCATCAATTGAAAGAAACAGACTGGCAGAGCAGATCAAGAAACAAAATCCAACAATATGCTGTATGCAAGAAACACATTTAACTCAAAGGAAATCTGTAGACTGAAAGTCAAAGGATGGAAAACAATACTCCTTGTGACAGAAACCCAGAAAAAAGCAGAGGTAGAATTCTGTTGGAAGACAATGTGAACTTCAAACAAAAAATGATCAAAAAAGATAAAGTAGGTCAGTACACATTTGTTAGGGGAGAAGTTCAAGAGGAAGAAATAAAAATGATACATATATATGTGTCCAAAATATGGGAAAACCCAACTATGTATAAGATAAATATTAATAGACATGAAAAATCAAGCAGTAATGCAATTATAAGGGGCACTTTAACACCTATTGTCACAAAGAGACAGATCAACTAGAATAAGATTCCACAAAGAAATAACATAACTTAATCAAACTTGTGAACAAATACACTTAGTAGACATGTATGGAATTTTCCACCCAACAACATCAGAATACACATTCTTCTCAGCTGCACATGGGAAAGGGATTGAAATTATCCCATGTATATTATCTTACAATAGTGCAATGAAATTGGAAATTTATGACAAATCACAAAAGCTCCATGAACATGAAAATTAAACAGCACCCTACTGAACAACCAATGGGTCACAGAAAAAATTAAACAATATATACAATGAAATGAAAATGAAAATACAAATTATCAGAACCTGTGAGATGCAATGAAAGCAATCCTCAGAGAGAAACTTACAGAAGTGAATTCTCACATCAGGAAAATAGAATGAGCACAAATAACCTAATGCTTCACCTCAAATTTCTGGAAAAAGAAGAAATAGTAAAACCCAAATCCCAGAGAAGGGAGGAAATTATAAAGATCAGAGCAGAAATTAATGCCATTGAGACTAAGAAAACAATAGAAAGAATTAATGAATAAAAAGTTAGTTCTTTCAAAGAATAAATAAAATTGAGAAAACTCTAGTCAACCTTATTTAAAAATGGAAAGAGGAAAAGAAGTCAAGATGACTGATCAGTGAGCAACAAAATACAAAGCCTCCTGGGAGAAACAACCCATATACCATAATAAAACATCCTGGAGAGACCCAGACAGAGGGAGATGGATCCTCTTGAAACAGGAAGAAATTAAAATGTAAAAAAGCTTATCAAACACATCAGGACTACAACTGGAACAGCTAAAAATTACAGAACCCAGCATTTTTGTTGTGACCTACCAAATTTGCACTGGCCTAAATTGTGTCAGCTTGAATCCACACTGGCTGGCAGAGCCACCCAAACTTGTTCCTGCCACCACTAACAGGAACCACAGCAGCACTGAAGTTGAGGGTTGGTGAGCCCAATGGAGAGTGGAGCTGGTGAAGAGACCTTCATTAATCCATGGTCAGTGCTGGGAATGAGACCCCCATGGGAAAAGTGCAACCAAATGGGCGACATGTTAGAATTGGGCAGGAAGAGCCTGAATTGGGAGCGACAATGTCTTCAGTTCGTTGCTCCCTCACCAGAGCAGATTTGTGGGATTTGCTTGGACTGGGCCGTGCCCCTGGCTGGGACCCAATGAGCCATCCTAAGTTGATTCCCTGCACCTAGCATGCACTAACCAGCTGAAGGCTCCTGAAGTTTGTCTGGCTCGGTGGGGAGGGGCAGGCAAGAGAGAGCAGAGGTCTCTTGCCGGCATGCTTCTGAGGAACTGTGGCCAACAGGGAAGGGGGCTGGGACCTGCACTGTAACCTGTGTGGAGGAAGCCGGGACCATGACAGGAGAGAGGGGCAAGAGGAGGCCCCCAGCCCAGAACTCTGAGAGCACTGATCCAGGAGAGGGAAAAACAAGGGAGAATGAGAGCGGCAAACACGCAACATCAGACATGGCTAGAGTGGACATTAAGAGATATCTTCAGGACCTTGTAGATGAGCCCAAAATTGAAACAATAAATCAGAGAAAGCAAGATATGAGTAGAGTAATAAAAGAAATGCTCTCAGGAAGCATCTCTCAGGAAGATACAGATGGAAGAAGGAAGGAACACAAAAAAAGGAGAGAAACATTCAATAAAGAATATGAAGAAAATATAGAATACATGGACAGATTCAAAGAGACTACCAGGAAATTAAAAACTCCATTGAAAGCTGGAAAAACACCTTAAAAGAAACTAAGGATAGACTATCAAAACTTGAAGACAATTTGCAATGTTTGATCATGAAAGGAAAGATCTCTTAAAAATAACAAGGAAACAGGCAGTAACAATACAAAGGCTATAAGATGACAAAAGAATCTACAATTTAAGAATAAGAAATGTGAATGAAGAAGCAGGAATAAAAACAGGTGAAGTACAAAGGCTATTCATGGAAATAAATAAGGGAAACTTCCTAAGCATGGAAAAAGAAAATAAAATTCAGTTATGTGAGGCATACAGAACCCCAGCCACCTACAACCAAAACAGTGCTACACCCAGACATATAATAATCAAGATACCAGAAATTTAATATAAAAACAGAATATTAAAAGCCATCAGAGAAAAGAAACAGATTACCTATAAAGGTAAGCCCATCAGAATCACAGCTGACTTCTTGACACAGACCATCAGATCAAGAAGAGCTTGGAGTGAAGTATTCCAAGCCCTGAAAGAAAATAATCTCCAGCCCAGATTGATGTACCCTGCAAAACTCTCACTAGAAGTTGATGGAGAAACATGATGCTTCCATGACAAAGAGGAACTGGGTGAGTTTGTGACTACCAATCCAACCCTACAGAAAATACTGAAGGACATTCTAGAGAGAGAGAAAAAACATACCAGGATTTTAGGCACAGTGGCAGAAAGGCCTCAATGAGTGGGGCAGGCAGTAGAATGAAGGAGAAAACTAGACAAACAGGCAGAAAAATAGCATAGCAGAAATGAGGCAGAGAAGGATGACTAGAATCTCTAACATAGTTGGCCTTGATATACTATATTGTTAATAGTGCACCAGGATTTAAAACCCACATTACTCACACTACTCTGCTTAGATGTATTATATTCTGTTCCAGTCATTCTACCTGTACTAGATTTGAAGGTACAGACAGTAATCCCAAAAATAACAGAATATAGTACATTAATTATCCTTAATTTCCTATTAACTTAATCTAAAGCTCTGTATAACCTACACTGTTTTACCATAACTGATTGTAGTCGAATCTGTTCTGTTAGATCGCTGTTTAATTTTGATAGATTTTATTCAAAGCTGTTATGATTGATAGTATCAAGTCTGAGAGTATAGACAACTGCCTGAAGATGACAAGATTCACTAGAATATCCACTCTGGTTTGATTATTACCTGGCTTTGAAGTTTTATACTGTCTACCATGTTTTATTTTTACTAATATTGTCATGTACTGCTATATTCAATTATACTGGTATATTCAATTATGCCTGATGATATAGATAATTCTACTGAAGATAATAAGAAACAACACAGGAATCACTGTAGATAACCTTGTACTGTGGTTTTATATGACTTTTTGACTTGATGTTTTTATAGGAATTTGTTTTGTTTTGTCTTGCTATGTTTTGTTTTATCCTCTAATACAGAAAGGGTAGAAATACATGTAGAGACTCATGCATGCATAGCTGTTTACCCTCTCACTGTTTGAATATCTACTTTGTATGCTTTAATTTTGTAACTTGAACAACTATTTCTAAGAGGACAATTTGTAATTTATCAACTAGTGATTTCTTATTGTTTATCTTTTTTTTTGAAATTCTGTATTATCTTGACCCTTCACATGCTTTTGTTTTTCTTTAAATAAAAAAAAATTTAAGTAAAAGGAGGAACAGAAAGTTCTCTAAAGGATATAACTGCATTTATTTTTAAGTGTGTAGGATTGATAATCATGTTGCTAAGTTGTTATTGGATCATTGAACTTCTTTGCAGCCTCACTGTTTGAATGTCCACTCTATATGACTTAATGTTGTAACTTGAACAACTATGTCTAAGAAGACAATATGTAATTTATCAACTAGTCATTTCTTACTGTTTACTTTTTTCTGAAATACTGTATTGTTTCTACCCCCTTACCTGTTTTGCTTTTTTCCTTTTTAAATAAAAAATTTTAAAAAACGTCAGAAACTCGAAATACATGTTGTCTACCTCAACCTTATAAAGGCCATCTATGACAAACCAACAGCCAACATTACATTAAATGGACAAAAACTGAAAGCTTTCACTTTAAAATCAAGAACAAGACAAGCATGTCCACTGTCACCACTCCTTTTCAATATAGTTCTGGAAACACTAGCCAGGACAATAAGATAAGAGAAAGAAATAAAAGGAATAAAGATAGGAAAGAAAGAAGTTAAATTATCACTATTTGCAGATGACATGATACTCGATGTAGAAGACCCAAAAAACTCCATTAAAAGACTACTTGAGGTAATAAACAAGTTCAGCAGTGTAACTGAATACAAAGTCAATGCTCAAAAATCAATAGCATTCCTGTACACAAACAAAAAACTTACCAAGAGAGAAATTATGGAAATATTGCCCTTTACAATAGCATCTAAAAAAATGAAATACTTAGGAATCAACCTAACTAAAAGTGTAAAAGACCTGTATGCTGAAAATTGTACTATGCTGAAAAGGAGATTGAAGAGGATATTAGAAAATGGAAGGATATTCCTCGCTCTTGGCTAGGAAGAACCAACATTGTGAAAATGGCCATATTCCCAAAATTGTTGTACAGATTTAACACAATCCCAATCAAAATACCATTGACACACCTCACAGATCTAGAGAAAACACTACTAAAATTCATTTGGAAACAGAAGAAACCTAGAATAGCAAAGGCAATTCTAGGCAACAAAAGCAAGGCAGGAGGCATCTCAATTCCTGACTTGAATCTATACTACAAAGCACTGTGATAAAATCAGCATGGTACTGGCAAAGAAATAGACCTGAGGATCAATGGAACAGATTAGAAGATGCAAGCACAACTACAAAGATGCTCAGCCACATGATATTTGACAAAGGGGCTAAATATGTCCACTGGAAGAAGGATAGCCTCTTTAATAAATGGTGTTGGAAAAATTGGCTCTCCATATGCTGAAGACTGAACCTAGATCTTTGCATATCACCATGCACAAAACTAGTCTAAATGGATCAAAGACCTAAATATTAACACAGAAACACTAAATCTACTGGAAGTCAAGGTAGGTAGAAGTCTTGGAGACATAGGGGTAAGCAGAGAATTTATGAACAAAAATGCAAACTGCACAGGAAACACTTCAAAGAATCAACAACTGGGATCTCATATTATTGAAAAGTTTCTGCACTTCAAAGGAAATCACCAATAGAGTGAAAAGAAAACCCAATTGAGAAAGAATTTTAACCAGCAAACCTTCAGGCAGAGGACTTATATCCAGAACATATAAGAATTGAAAAACATCAAGCTCCTCAAATTCAAAGACCCTCTCCAAAAATGTGCATCTGAGATGAACACACAGTTTTCAGAGGAAGATATACAAATGGCAAATAAATACATGAAGAAATGTTCACCATCACTGGTCATTCGAGAAATGCAAATTAAAACAACATTGAGATTTCACCTCAGTCTGGAAACAATAGCAACCATCAAAGAATCAACTGATAACAAATGTTGGCGAGGCTGCAGGGAAAAAGGAACACTGTTCCACTATTGGTGGGAATGTAGACTGGTGCAACCACTATGAAAATACAAATGGAGAATTCTCAGAAGAATAGTATTGGAAGTTTCATTAAATCCAGCTATTCCCCTCCTGGATATTGTCCCAGAAGAACTGACAAGTTCATATTACAGTGATATATGTGCACCCATGTTCATAGCAGCACAATTTGTAATAGCTAAATCTTGGAAATATCCAAGATGCCCATCAACTGCAGAGTGGATGAAAAAGATGTGGTATTTTTACACAATGGAATATTACTCAGCTATATAGAATAATGACCTTGACTCCTTTATAGGTTAATGGAGACAGCTTGGGACTATCCTCATTAGTGAAATAAATAAGAATAATATTCTACCTACCACCCTGGTAAACAGCTGGGGCCTAGCAAGCCATCGGTGCACCAGGGTGAGAACTATCAGTGATTCCTGAGCTCTGCATCATGTTGGAACTTTGGGCACTGGGAGAACAGGCGGCCTACTCACCACCCTGGTATGCAGCTGGGAGCCTGCCAGTGCACTGGCTAAGGATCAGACATCAATCCAACCTCTCACCCTGTTAGCAAGTCCACACCAGTGGTCTGAGTATCTCTTGGGAGGATGAATGTTTGCAGCATGGCAAGTAAGGGGGATTTCCTTCTACCATCTCTTTGAAGGCAAATATTTTTATTACTGTTTTGCTCAGTTTTGATTAGTGGTATTGCTTTATTCAATATTCTGTTTTTATAAGTTTGATATTTCCTTCCATTTTCCTCTACCTGATTGAAAGGACAGCTAATGTGAACAGAATGGCTGTACTATTGTGTCCATTGCTTGTGTCCTGGTGACCTGTGAGGTTCTGTGGTAGTTTCACTGCACTGCAGTCACATGGGTTTGTTCTGTCTTGTTCTGCTGTATTTTGCTACCTTCAAAAAAAAATAAAAGTAGATAACAAAGTAACAAAATACCTCCAAAAATCTCCAAACTCCACCAAAGCTGATGCATGGAGCATGGATGAGGAGAAACTCAAAAACAAGGCAACAGAATTATATAAGGTGATTAAAAACTAAATAACAACAACAAAACAAGTCAGTAAGGTACTGAGCAACCTGAAATAGGATATAACTAAACAGATAATGGACTTAAATGTAAAAAGAAGAAAAGAAAGTGCTTAGAGGATATGGCTGCAAATATGTTTAAGTGTGTAGGATTGATAACCATGTTGCTAATTTGTTACTGGATCATTGAACTTCTTTATAGTCTCACTGTTTGAATGTCCACTTTGTATGCTTTAATTCTGTAACTTTAACAACTATGTCTAAGAAGACAATATGTAATTTATGAACTAGTGATTTCTTACTGCTTATTTTTTTCTGAAATTCTGTATTGTTTCTACCCCTGTTTTGCTTTTTTTCTCTTAAATTAAATTTAAAAAAGAATAATATTTATAAATATCACATAGTGTCTCTAGTGTAAAAAGTGATAAGAACTATAAGAGTAATAAAACCCAAAATGTGTAATTGCTATTGTAAAAAAGAGAGGAAAAAAAGGGCTCTAAAGAATATAACAGCATGTATGTTTGAGTATATAAAATAGATGACCATATTGCTGAATCTTTGTTGGATCTTTGAGCAGAACTCTTTGCAGTCTCACTGTTTGAATGTCTACTATGTATCCATTAATTTTGTAACTTGAACAACTACATCCAAGATGACAATATCTAATTTATCAACTAGTGATTTCTTAGTGTTTTTTCTTTTTTCTTTTAGAATTCTCTATTGTTGCTACTCTTTTTTCTTTTGCTTTTTTCTCTTTAAATAAAAATTTTTAAAAATGCATAATTGCTATTGCAAAAAAGAGAGGAAATAGGAAGTGCTATAAAAGATATAACTTCATAAATATTTAAGTGTGTAGGATTGATAACCATACTTCTAATTTCTTGCTGGATTGTTGACCAGGTTTGTTTGCAGTCTCACTGCTTGAATGTCTACATTGTATGTTCTAATTTTGTAACTTGAACAACTATTTCTAAAAGGATAATATGTAATTTATCAACCAGTGATCTCTTACTGTTTATCTTTTTATTTTTGAAATTCTGTAATATTTCTACCTTTTTTCTGTTTTTTTTTCTCTTTAAATAAAAAAAAATCAAAAAAATCACAGCAGACTTCTCGATGAAAACTATCAAATCAAGAAAAACTTAGAGCAAAATATTCCCAGCCCTGAAAGAAAATAACCTCCAACCCAGATTGATGTACCCTGCAAAACTGTCTCTCAAAATTAATGGAGAGACAAGAGATTTCCACGACAAAGAGGAACTGGAGTTCATGACCACCAATCCAACCCTGCAAAGAATATTGAAGGATATTCTAGAGAGAGAGAAGAAAATCATCAGGATTCCAGGAACAATGGCAGAAAGGTCTCCAGGAAAGGGGCAGACAGTGGAATGAAGGAGAAAAGTGAACAACAATGACAGAAAAATAGCATAGCAGAGATGAGGCAGAGAAGATTGGCTATATCACTGTTTTGTCTTGACTGATTTTATTTGAATCTGGTATGCTTGAGCGTATCAAGTCTGAGAGTAGAGGCAAGTACTCTGAAGATAGCAAGATTGAATAGGATACCCATTCTGGTTCGATTATTAACTGCCTTTGAAGTCCTATAATGTATCCAATGTTTGGTTTTTATTAATAGTGCTATGTACTGCTATGTTTAATTATACTATGCCTGATGATATTGACAATTTTATTGAAAATAACAACATCATAGTAACTACCATAGATCACCTAGTATTGTGGTTTTATATGTCCTTTTCATTTCATGTTTTTGTAGGAATTCGTTTTGTTGACTTGTTTTGATTAGTTTTGCCCTCTAACACAGAAAGGATAGTATACATGTAGAGGCTTTTACATGTGTAGAACTTCTAAACAGTTTAGGAGAATTGATTATAGTTATTGTAAAAAAAGAGAGGAAAAGAAAGTATTCAAAAGGATATAAATGCATGTAGGTTTAAGTGCAAAGGATTGATAACCATATTATTAAGTTTTTATTGGGTAGATGAAGAGAACTGTTTGCAATCTCACTGTTTCAATGTCCACTTTGTATGCTTTACTTTTGTAACTTGAACAACTACTCATATGAGGAAAATATGTAATTATCAACTTGAACAACTACTCCTAAGAGGAAAATATGCAATTATCAACTACTCCTAAGAGGAAAATATGTTTACATAATTAATGTTTTTTTAAATTATGTACTATTTATACCCTCTTTCTGTTTAATTTTTTTCTTTCAATACAACAAAGAAATTAACCAATAACAAATACTGGCAGGTCTGCAGAGAAAAGGGAAACTTTTGGAGCCAAACCGGCACCATGCCGCAAAGTAAGTGCAGCTCGCGAGGGCAGGCCTGGAAAAATTTGGGACCATCAATCTCTGTGGCTGGGTGCCAACCAGCCCCCTTAGGACACTGGACTAAACTCCACAGGTTCGGTAGGCTTGAGTGGACCACACCCAGCAACCTTCTTTCAATCAGGGAAGTGAGGCCAGCCGAAAGGGGAGCCAAGCAGGTACCACACTGCAACGTGAGTTGCAGCTCAACAGACCAGGTCCAGAAAATGTTTGGGAACATTGATCCTGGCAGGTGGGTGCCCACACATCCCCAGAGGACACAGGACTATGCCCCAGAGGTTCTGTGGGCTTGAGTAGACCATGCACAGTCACCTTCTTTCAACCAGGGAAACCAGGCCCACCGTGCAAGGGGAGCCAAAGCCAGGTGAGTCCCAGTAGCAGAGGGCTCAGGAGGTGATTTCCAACACATCCAGGGAAAGCTTTGGAACATCACTGGAAACACAGAAATATAGGAAAATGACAAACTGAAAGACCAAAATGCAATCTCAAACCTCAATCCCATCCCAAGAAAGCCTAGGAGCCATGTACATAGAAGAAAATACTACACCTACACCTGAAATGCCTGAAATGATATCAACTGAAATAAAGAAGAAAGTACGGGAAGCTATGAGGGAACTCAAATCAGAAATAATCTTCCAAGTAAAAGAAGAAATGATAAAAGTAGTGAAAGAAATACTGAATGCTTCCAACAAAGACACAGCTAAAAAATTAGAGGAACAAAGCAAACATATAGAATCCCTGAATGAACAGTTTAAGATACAAACAGAATACATGAAGCAGATTCAGAGAGATATACAGGAAATCAAAAATTCTATTGAAAGTTGCAAAAACCGCCTCAATGAAAGTGAAGATAGAATCTCAGACCTCAAAGATAAGATTGCAGCTAGTGAACAGGAAAGGAAAAATCTTCTAAAAATAACAAGAAATCAGGAAATAACAATTCAACAGCTGCAAGATGATGCAAAGAAAAACAACATAAGATTAATAGGGATAAATGAAAAAGAAGAGGACAACACAAATGATATCAAGAGGCTATTTACAGAAGTAATAGCTGAAAACTTCCCAAACATGAATATGGAAACTGACATACAGATTAGTGAGGCATATAGAACTCCAAATATCCACAACCAAAACAAAACTACACCCAGACATATAATAATCACCATCCAGAAATCCAACATAAGAACAGAATATTAAAAGCTTTTGGAGAGAAAAGACAGGTCACCTATAAAGGAAAACCTATCAGAATCACCGCAGACTTCTCAACACAAACAATGAAGTCAAGAAGACCATGGAGTGAAGTGTTTCAGATCCTAAAGGAAAACGACTTCCACTCCAGACTGATGTACCCTGCAAAACTGTCCTTCAAAATGGATGGAGAAATAAGATACTTCCATGACAAAGAACAGCTGAAGAACTTCATGATCACCAAACCAACCCTGCAAAGAACACTGAAAGACATTCTAGATACATATAGGAAAAAAACACTAAGCAAGACAGACAATTAAACAGAATGGAAAGTTAAGATACAACATCAGAAAGATAACATGTCAACAATAAACCAATATATGACAGTTATAACCATTAATGTAAATGGCCTCAATTCACCAATTAAAAGAAACAGACTGGCAGAATGGATCAAGAAACAATGTCCAACCATATGCTGTCTACAAGAAACCCATCT
>PVLA01016994.1:0-18853 GCA_004027455.1 Hydrochoerus hydrochaeris
GCGCTTCCTGCTTGGAGTTGAGGTCAATTAAAACCTATTGTTTAGGATTGTCCCTGCCTGGCCCTAAGCCTGGGGTGCTTCCTGCTTGGGGCTGGGGGTTGCTGCCAAGGTTAGCAAATATATATTCCAGCTTCTAAAAAATAAAAGGGGATTCAGATTCACTCACAGACTGGTATGCAGTGTCTTCTGTCTCTCACTCACCAACTCCCTGTCCACCTTTGGGAAACCCTAGCCCTGCCACAGCTGGACTCCGGCAATTACTACCTGAACAATCTTTGAGATTTCACTTCTGATAACCAATGGTTACTGTTTTAAAATATCTCATATAATTCTCCTCTCTTTGCTTTGGAAAGCTCCCCCCTGGCTTTAGTCTTGTTGGAGACACCCATAGCTTATTTTGGTTCATATATTCTCATTCTGGTGCTCTGCTGTTCCCAAACTAACTTATTAATTTCTGGAGAATATTTCCTTATGTGTGTTTAAACTAACTTATTAATTTCTGGAGAATATTTCCTTATGGAGAATATTTCCTCACGCAATGTTTCTAACATTTCAAAATTAACAATGACCCCCCATAAAATATCAAAAGGTTAACATAAAGACCAGATCACAAAGCGGTGTCCCAGGGACCACAGCAGAATGCAAAGCAAAAGAGAAAATCAGTAATATTGATCCTTTGAGAACTCATTTATCTAGGATATTTTTATAACATTTTAATTTTAAAAAAATATTGCATCCAAATGTCACTGTGCTTGGTTCCCGAGTTTTCTAGTGGTCCCTTATTCTCATACCCCACAGGAGCACCTCGTTCTAGTGCAAGTTACTAAATGATGCCCCCAGGCCTGGCTCCTGCACGAGTGGGTCCCCCTCCTTCCAGAAGTTCAGCATCCAAGAAATAGAGGGAGAGTGCACCAGCTGGGGACAGGGCATTTGTGGCAAAGGTAGGATGCTGTGACAAACAGCAGAGGAGAGGGAGGTCAAAGGCAGCTGCTCCCCATCTTCTTCCTGAGGCCCCCTGTTAGAGCCCTCAGGGCTAAGACATGCCAGTACCCACTAAGAATCACATACAGTGCACAGATCACTTCACTCTTCTTGCGCCCTGCAAAGTAGGCCTGCTGTCTCCACTCCTACTGCAGACAGGGAGTCCACAGTGCAAGGACAGTGCCCAGGTTACCCCAGCTTAGGGAAGGACCTGGGTCATCACCATTGTGCATCCTCCATGGTTGCATTCACACAGGGAAAATCCATTGTGTGTAAGAAGAAATAAGAAGTAATTAACTAATAATTCAGCTTTCTGTGTATTTATTTCATCTTTTCAACATTAGTTTTTTCTGTATTTAATATGTATTAATTATATTATATTTAATATACTAGTAGTTAATATTAATGGCACTTTACATCATTTTGTAAGTTTTTAAATATACCTCTATGCTATGGGAACATATGCTTTATATATACGTGTGTATATACATATATATGCCTATGTGTGTGCTCAAATATTTTCATATTTTCTGGGTGCAGTGGTGCATGCCTGTAGTCTCAGAACTCTGGGAGGCTGAGGCAAGAGGATCACAAGTTGGAGCTCAGTCTTAGCAATCTAGCAATTTAGGGAGAATTTGTCTCAAAACAAAACAAAACAAAACAAAACAAAACAAAAGGCTGGGAGTGTAGCTCAGTGCAAAGGCCCTCATTCAACTCCCAGTGCTGTAAATATATTTATTCATTTGTTTATTTATTTACTTGGTAGAGGTGTTTAATCAACACTGTTAGCAGATCACCACTGCTTGAGTGAGCGGGTAGACACTGCCTCTTACGGAGGGATTTTACAGTCATCACCTGCTTGACCTTCCAGCAAACCAGGTAGGTGGGTCTAGTCCTATTTTTCAGAAGAGAAAACTGAACCCCAGAAAGGCTGGATAACTTGTCCAAAGTCACACAGCATGCAGATGGCAGCGCTGGGCTTGAAACTCATATAGCAAAGTGGTCCAGAGCACAGGTTTGCACCACACTGTCTGGGGTGGACCTGGCTCTGCCACTAACCTGGGTGACCTCAAGAGTACTAGAGAACCTCTCTCTGGGCTGCAGGTTTCCCAAGTGGACCTATTTTAAAGGACGGTGGGTACCTGGCACATACTGAGTACTCAGGAAATGTTGCCCTCACCCAGGATGCCCCCTGGGGTGATGGGTGTGGGACACTCACGGCAGAGGCGGGGGGTCCGCCAGTCAATGGCTATGCCATGCTGGCAGCACTGGTGGGCATAGGCGGACACGCTGGCACAGAAGCACTCGCAGTCACCACCCCGGCTGCATCCACAGGTGTCCGTCAGGCAGTTTGAGTAAAACCAAGTGACATCAACCTGGGGGAAGTCAGAAGTCAGAGGTCAGAGGTCAGATCCGGAAGGTGGGACCTGCAGCTTTCTGGCTACTGCCCACCAGCTTGGACACGAAGAGGCCACGGTGTAGGCGGAGCTGTGTGGCAAGGGCACCGTGAGAAAGGCTGGTGGCTGTGGGGGGAACTAGAGCCCTAAGGTGTAGGCAGTCACCCACTTTCTCCTCCCTGAACCCTGGGCAGAGCAGGCGAGGGGAGGGCCACACGGCAGGTGGGTGAGTTTGCTCAGCAGCAGAGCGTGCTGATGGGGAAGGCAGCCGGGCTGAGATGGGCACATGGGGGGCACGGAAGCTGTGCCCCATCATCTGAGGAAAGAGGCAGACTGGAGGCAGGGGAGTGGCAGGCACGGGTCCCCTACCTGGACCTGAGGTGTCTCTTCAAGGCACGGGGAGCTCTGAGAGCAGAAGGGGACCGAGAGAGTGGGTAGGGAAGCAGGAGGGGCTGAAGTGGGGGTCCACTCACCACAGGGTGACAGGTCTCAAACACTTCGCTGAGCAGGATGCCACACTCCTTCTTGGCAAAGGGTTCCCGGAGAGGATTAAGGACACACGTGTCCCGGGGGTCGAGGGCGTCTGGGCACTGAAGGGCAGAGATGGTGTTGCTGAACTCCCTACCCCCTGCATGCTTGTTGCAGGGGCATCTGCCCTGATCCTGCTCCCCAATATTAATGTCTGCGTGTAACCCCTCCCTGTGAGAGTGAGAGGGGCCAACAACTTGCTTCAAACCAGGAGAACTGGCACAGGGATGGGATGGACACTGCTATGTGTGTGCGATGACCTGGTTATGTTACATAAGGCTGCGGACTCATCTGCTGGAATCTCTCCCTTGCTGGGTTCAAGAAAGCAGGCAGGTGTGCGTGCCAGAAACCCACAGGGCATGAAGTGTGGGCATCTCCAAGGGCTGACAGTGGCCTCTGCCCACCAGCTAACCAGGGGGCTGGATCTTCAGTCCTTTAGTCGCCAGGAGTTGAATGTTACCCACAGCCACAGGAGGAGGCAGGGAAGCAATTCTTTCCCCAGTGAACCCTCCAGAAGAGATTCCATCCTGCCTGTCACCTTGATGTAGCCTGTGAGTCACTAAGCAGAGTACTAAATTTCGTGCCCTGATTCCTGACCCAAATAAACTGAGGTAAGATGTGTGTGCTAATTCTGCTGGTGTAATAACACTGCCTCACAGCAACAGGTAACTAATACACATTTTCCTGATGTCTGTTGAACCTCTTTTCTCAGGCCTACCTTTCCACTGGAGCACCCTAGAACATGCCTGAAGGTAAAATAAAGAAATATGGGGTGAGCAATGACAAAAGGGTAAGTTGGCAGGGGAACAGCTTTGCCCACCTTAGGACTGCACTGAGCTCCTGGCCATGCCCAACTGCTCTGCCTGCCCCATCTATGCAGGTGCATCTCCATCTACTCCTCAGCAGAGAATTAGGTCTCTCAGTTAGAATGGCAAATAGGTAACACTCGTATCATCCTTCTCCATTGCTGCACCCGTGATAGACAGAAGTAATAGATTGAAGTCCTCCTGCCAGCTGAACATGATACAAGACTATTTCTCAAAGCAGCTCCCCAGACAGTCTCTTCTGACTGCTCAGATTTGTCACATGAGGAGAAATCTATGTTTCATCTCTCTGTTGGCACAGCCCCCCTCACTTCACAGAGAACCACACAGAAGACAGGATCTCCTCAAGATCACCCATCAAGTTAGTGGATGATCCAAGACAAGAAACCAGGTGTCTGGCTGAATATGGTGCTGTTTTCCTCCATAGTTCTTAGCTTGGCAGCCTCAACAGGAATCTTCCAAGCCTCAGGGATGCTCCTCTCATTGCTTCCCCTGACAGGTTTCCTCCCTCCCAGAGGCCTTCTTTCTGATGCATCCATGCATCCGCACACGGCCTCCCCATTAAACCCAGTCCCAGTCCCACCTCCATCAGGAAGCCTTTTGCAAGATGATGTCAGCCCGATCAGTGTCTCCTCTATGCCTTACATAGTGCCAGGCACCAGGCATGGGGATAGCTAAGATGGTCATGCTTCAGTGAGCTTCGCCTTCCCCACAAGGTGGTCACCATCTCTCCTAGGATGGAGACTTTGCCCCCTTCCAAACCCTCCTCACTTGCCCCTGGGGCTTAGCCAAGTTCTCAGGCCACAAGACAGGCCTAGGGCTAGGGATTCCAGTCAGGAGCTGGAGAATATCCTCAGGAGCAGTGTCATGCTGATGTCCCCTTCCCCGACCCAGAGCCAGTGCCCATTCCAGTGAGGGGTACAGCTAGCCTGGAGAGGCTTTGCCTGGGGAGGCTTTACCTCAACTGCAGCCCAACTGCTGCCAAACTCCTGGGGGTTGGTTAACTCTAGGTTCTCTGGAGTCCGCATTTCATTGATGGTTTTTAAGTCAAAATTCCCACAGAGGCCTGCCAGCTGGCCCTGAAACAGAGGGCACTGAATCAGTGCAGACATATCAGGGGTGAGCATGGGCAGGGGGTCACCCCAGAGGTAACTTCTGGGGGCTGCAGTGTGAAGCAAGACAGGGCAGTGTCAGAGGGGAAGGGCTCAGAGCTGGGTGCGGTGGATAGGACAGAGGGAGGCTCTTCTTGGCTACTTGGAGAGGGACAGCTTGCCCAAGGACACCCAGTAGCTTGGCTTGTGTGCTGCACATGTGACTACCTGCCACTGAGGTCCTGCCTGCACATGCACTGTGGTCCTCTGGTCCCACAGGAGGGTGATGTGCTCCCGGGGGAAATGCACCAGTGTGAAGAACCCTGCTTGCCACGTGTGTACTTCCTGCTTCTCGTCCAGGAAGCTCTCAGGACTCTAGAGGGACAGGTGGTCAGTCAGTCTTGAGGCCTGAGTGTCCCCAGGACCTGCATCAGCTACAAAGCTCTGCTCAACTCCAGGACATCACCAATGCTTCTGCCTCCCTTGTGCAGTGACATCAATTTTTTTTGTTCCTGATCCCAGCCAAGAAATTGAGCCTTAGCCCCTGGCATGGCAGCACCGCAGCCCTCAGTTCTCTCCTTCCCCGGCCCCTTGGTAACCTCTGTGTTGTCTACACTACCCTCACTAGCACTGGGCCTTACAGGATTTCCCGAGTCATCGTCGAAGATGATGAGTGAGTTCCCGACATTGATGGAAATAAATTTCCTGCAGATGATGCCAGAGCTGTAGCAGTTTACATTCTCTACGATCACAGAGAAGCTGAAATCCGATGTGCTCTGAGGAGAAGAAAAGTGAATATAGTAAAATCAGGGAACAAGAGATCTTGCTGACAGGGTGGAGGTGGAGGGACACGGACTCTGACGTGGTTTTCAGTCTACTTTTCATTGGCCGTGTGACTTTGGATGACGAGTTCTCTGCTCGTTTCATTTCTGGGTGCCTCATATGGTGTTAGCATGGAGTAACTCTCCCAAAAGCAGGCAGCTAATGAATGAGTTAAGCAATTGATGGAACAGGGCTGTTTAGTGTCCACAGGGTACTGTCCTACCTACACCCCTGGTGTAAGCCTCTTTCAGAGGGCTGCTGGCCAGCAGTGAACAACCTTTCACAGGATGGAACCTTTTGTGCAGTAACTGCACTTCTAAAACTCTAGAAATACACCTGTACCTCTAGCTGCTTTAATACCCAACTACTGGAAACTACTTAAATACCCATCCATGGGGTATAATGAAACAAACTAGAGTGTTTTCTTTCCACAGAACATGCTATCAGCTGTTAAAAAGAAAATAGTATATACTAACAGTGCCCGAGGTATACTTTCAAATGAAAAAAAGCAAATTGCAGAACCCTATTCTCATAAAGTGTGTGTACACACAACTGTGTGTACATGTGTGTGTGCATGTGTGTGCATGCATGATGGAAAATGGTCTTGCAGGATTTATCCCTGTTAGGAGAGATTATGTAGCAGGGGATAGGAACAGAAGAGGTGTGAAGGAAATATATGTTTTTGATATACTCTTCTATGTTGTTTTAAATTTTAGTGACAAACATGCAATACGTTTGAAATCCTAAAAAAGATAAGATGAAGCCAATATGTTCATCTTGGAGAGTTACAGGAATTATGGGAAAGACCCCAGGACAGTGCCTATCCCACAGACAGACGCCTTGCACAAAAGGTTTCATTGTTGTTACTGCTGTCACTCTTACATGGTGAGATAGATAGGCCTTAGCAAAACCAAGTTGCCTGGTGTGTCTAGCACTGTCCTGTCTGCACAGTTGGTGCCCTTCTCTCCTTCTGGGAGAGCTTGTCTTCACTGTGCCACCCACATCACACCCCTCTTCCTCTCGGTGAGCCAAGGACTTTAAGATGTGACTCCACAGCAACTAACTTTCCAGCTACTGTAGATTAGCTGGTGACCTTTGGCAAGTTCCTTCAGCTTTCAAGTTGTTCAGCTGTAAACCAACCTTGGAGGTTGTTGTGAGATTAAGTGACAAAACCTGCACATATGACTCAGTGGGCCGTCAGGCATTTACCATAATAAAAGCTCAAAAACCATTAACTCTTTCTCCTATAGACAGCAAGAGAGCAAACTGCTCAGACCCAACAGGGCAAGGTATAGAGGTGATTGGGGAGGCAGTGGGGTTCCCTCCAGCTCTGGCAGCCACACCCCCTCCCACCCAGTCATGCACCAAACTACAGCAGAGCATGAAAGTGCATGAACAGGTCCTTAGGCCCAGCTGCTGTGGGTTCCCTTGGAGTCAGCAGACACATCCAGGAACTCACCTTGACCAGGTGCACTTTGCAGGCCCCCACAAAGTCGAATGGGAGCCCATCAAATGTGCGGTAATGCCGGTCACCGTAGGCAGTGCACGTGGAGGCACAGGGGTACAGGGTGCACTGGAACAAGCCCTGCTGGCAGATGCTGAAACACATGTGACAAGCTTGAGGGCCACACTCCAGCTGACATTCAAATGCCCTTGACAGCCATTTCCTGCTGAATGCAACCTGTGTACCACTGGGTAAGGGTCAACAGATATCATCAACCCCCAACAGAAACAAGGAGAATGTGACTGTGATCCCATTTTATGCAGGAGACATGGGACTTACAGAGGTTAAGGACACCTACCCAATAAGTAACAGAGCTGAGATTTACCCTAGGTCTTTGTGAATCTGAAGTCCATATTCTTATCACTAAATTTCTTCATTCAATAAAGATTACATGCCTACAGCATCCCAGGCATTCTTTCTTCCAGGAATTTAAGCTATATCAGTGAACACCGCAGAAAATAAACAAAAATATACATAATACCTTCTACTTTTTCTAGAAGATGAAAGATACACACTGAAACATTAGAATATTTAGTATGAGAAAGCGGTAGAATGTGTTGAAAGTTAGAGCATGCTCTGGGGGAGCAGGATGAAGGAACTGGGAATGGGTTACAACTTTGAATAGTGCTGTGAGGGGACAGTAAGCAGGGACCTAGAGGAAGTGGAAGAGTTAACTATATGGACATTTCTAAGAAGAGCATTCTGGGAAGAGGCCCTAGGGAACAGTCAGGAGATAACAAGGCTAAAATGGACAGCACATGGGCAACAGAGCAGAACGAGAATTGAGAGAGGTGATGGGTGTCCAAATGACATGGTTCCAGGAAGGCCCTGTAAGAATGTCAGCCTTTGCTAAGAATGAAAGAAGTCACTGCAGGACGCAATCACAGAAGTGACGAGACTGGTTTGTGTTTTGCTCTGGCTGCTGCATTAAGCCTAAAGTGAGGGGGCTTAAAGGGAAACAGAAAGACCAGGCTGGAGGAAATTGCAGCAAGTCAGGGTGGAGACAGACAACCGTGGCTCAGTGAAGGGTGACAGCAGTGGGAGGAAGGAGAAGTATTCAGATTTGGGGTGCCTGCTGAAGGCAGAACCCCAAGGATCTACACAGAGCTTGGATATGGGTAATGAGAAAGAAGACCCTGATGACTCTGGTGGTTTGACCTGAGTAACTGGAGAGATTAAGTTTTCATTGACTCTGATGGGAAAGGTTAAGGGAGAAGCAAGTTTGAGGGGAAAACTCAAGCATTCAGTCTGAGATGCGCTGAGTGTGAGGTGTCCATTAAACGCGCGCGTGGGGATGCTCACTAGGGAGCTGGGTATCTGCACTGTGAGTTCAAAAGAGAGTTACTATGGTCTGCAGGTAGGAAGCTGGGAGCCACCTGCATACGGGTCACCTTACAGATGAGTTGACCAAGGAAATGGGTATAAATAGCTGAGAGAAGAGGTACCTCAGCATACTCCATTCCGAAGAGGTCAGAAAACAGGAAAGGAAACTAAGGAGAAGAAAGTTAGGAGGAAAACCAAGAGAGCATGGCCTTCCAGACCCCACAGGAATACAGGCATCAAGAAGGAAGGAATGACCAGCAAGTAACCAATTATCAAACCCTGTTAATAGCCCTTGGAAGATGAGGACTAAGAAATGACACCAATATAGTAAGACTGAGGTTACCAGTGACCTTGACAGGAGCAGTTTCGATGACATGATGGGGAAAATGCCCAGCGCTGGCATCCTCTAAAATAAAGAAGGCTGGGGGGATGAAAATTGGAAAACAGCAAATATAGTGAAGATTTTCCAAGAATTTTTGTATTAAAAGGTGAGGAGAGAAATAGGTTACTAGGAATTTTGAAGTTTATCAAACTATACACTTCTGTACGGTGAGGATGATCCAACAGAGAATGACAAATTGATTAGGTGGGACAGAAATGATGGCAAACCAGAGAGGGCAAGAGAACTGAGGTTGGAAGTTCTCACTGCATGAACCTGGCACTGGTTACTGAAGGAGCAATGACAGTACCAGGCCTTGGACTTATGAAACAGGGAAGGGAAGACACAGAGTGACAAGCAGTAGGGAAGCAGAAAGGTCCCTGGGTTAGAAATCCAGGTGGCGTTGAAGAATTAAGAGAATCAGGGAACAAGAGAAGTGGAGTGGAAGACAGAAGGCATTGAGAGAGGGAATGTGCACTTGCTGAGTTACTGGGAAAGGCTAGAACAATAGGATCACCACTTACTCCACCAGGGCGGAGAAAGATCATTGGAAGAAAGAAGATGAAGGAAAAGAAAAAGAAAAAGAAGATGAAGGAACTGAGATCCTAGGAGATATTGGATGTTGAGATCTCCAAGATTTCAAATGGATACTGAAATGGATATTGCAGTCTCCAAGGACTAAGGCCGAGGTCAAGATGATAAAGGACAGTGGGTCCAGGACTAAAGTCTTTAGGAGTAAAGGAATGTGACCTGGGACCCATGCATGACAACAATCATGAGGGGCAGGTTCTTTCCACTCATGTACCATAGCAATTCAGTCATTCACCAACTCCACGTCTTCCTGAGCCTGTGTATACATCCAATCACACCCCACTCCCAATAGTTTACAGCCCACACAGCCACGCAGGGTGGTCAATACTCCCACGGTGGCTGACTTAAGGCTGCCAAACTGATGTGGCTGAACATGCAGTGGAGAAGAACTGGGCAAGCAGGCTGCATTCTGGGGAACAGATCCCTCCAAATGTTGAAGCCACATGAGGCCAAGCACACCTCCAGCATCCACTTCCTCACCACAGAGAGCGGAAGTACAGACGCAGTGGTACGATCCTCAAGAGGGAACACTGAGAAGGTTGCACGCGTGGATTTGGAAGATTCAATTTCAAAAACTGAATTAAATAAAAACTAATTCATATATATCCCAATCTCCTAAAGGAGAGAGGATACCTACCACGTGGCCAGTTAGCATTTCCTGAGAAGACAGAACCTCCTATCCAAATCCTGAAATACCCCCAGCAGTCACTGGCCCTGACTCCAGACTCTGTCCACCACCTTCTGCTTTGGACCTGATTTCCAAGGCCAGTGTGCTCAGAGAGGACCCAAAAAAGACTAACTGTCCTGTTGCCTGCAGGTGGGGGCACAGGACTAGGGTCTGGAATCCAGTGAAATGACAAAGCAGGTCAGTCTCTGGGCCCAGAGCACCCTTGGTCAAGTCCAGGCCAGTCAGCCCTAATCTCTCACCACATGTACCTGGCAGCCAGATTAGCCCTGGACCACCAAAGTCACCAAACCCTATAAACAACTCAATTCCTTCACAGAGCTCTGCATCCTGACATTTACTCAGAAGATTCTGGAATCAGACAGCCTGGGCTCTAATCCTCTAGATATACCCTGACATTCTGGGGCGAAACTGCCTTGGAACAGATGCGCTTGATTGTGACCCTGATGCTGGCATGGGAAGAAATGCCATAGTCATCCTCTGAGCCAGAGAAACAGAATGGATTCAACCTTAGCATGGGACAACAGCTGGGCCCCCAGCTCCAGCTAGCTGGATGGATCTCCACGACAGACAGTCCCTGAGATTTTCTGCAGAACTCTTGGGTCCCAGGACCAGGGGATTCCTGATCACATTAGGCCACCCCTGCCTGATTCTTAACACTGGAACAGGGGCTGAGTTTGCTCTACAACATCAGGACACTGGTTTATTATTTCTCATCCCCTCCCCAGTGCTTTCTCCATCAGAAGGCTGAGTCCCTGCCTATCATCCAGTCCTCTTGCATGACCCAGAACCTCTGTACAACCAGGTCTCAGTCTGTTTCCATGGAACCCAGTCTAGACTCACATAGTCCCACATAGTACATATACATTACCGAACATAGTGTGCAAAGATACTCACATATGCACTCACTTGCTTTTGTATACAGGCTTGTATGTATTCACAGGCAAAAAACAAATACACATTTGCACATATATATGTTCTTTCACATGTTAACGCAAATATGTTTATCTAGTGCACTCCTATAATCATATACTTTGCACATATATGTCCATATGCACTAAATAGGTAATGTATATACACACAAATATATACATAATCATGTCTATATATACACAGAAATATCTAATTGTATGTATTTATGAACATATGCAGATGTACGAATGTCTGTCTTTTCAGCCATATCCAAATACATGCATCTTCATCTATGCAATCTAGGCATTTTAGATTTGTGCCCACACTTACATTTCATTTAAATATGCAAACATATTCTCATGCTTATGCAGGTACACATGTTGAATAAATTTACGTTTGTAAATTTGGAGTACAAAAGTACTCCAAAATATTATTTTACATTTCTGTATGTACATGAACCCATACAAAACACACAAATGTGCAACTCGAATATAATCAATGGAAAGAGAGTGCTAGATTACACTTGTGTTAACATGTTTCATACCCATTCCCTTCCTAGCAAAAAGCAAAACCTGGTCAGAGTCCTCACTTACCAGGTATGGCAGGGAGATGTCACCTGGTCCCCAGAGAAATACTCCTTCCCTTTCCAAGCGCAAGGGCACTCCTCTGGCAGGAAACATGCATCCCCATGTCTGAGCAGGCTATAGGGACACAGCAAACAAGAGATCAGGGCAGCCCCCTTTCTAGATCCACACTCTCTGGAAAGTTGGGCCACACATGGCTACTGTGGGGTGGTTCTCAGAATAGATCCCAGAAGACGCTGACCACGAGCCACTCCCATTCTGCTACTTCCCAGGGAAGCTGCAGCAACTCGGTGAATGGAAAAATCAGAGACCACCTTAGCCCAGTTCAAAAATCTCTGCTACCCATCAAGAAGTAAGGCTCAGCTCTATCAGCCACAGCTGCCCTGGTCAGGAAGATACCAGCTGCCATTTAGGCACAAAGGTTAAACTATTGAACAGACCAGGGTCATGGGCACTGGCCCTTCTTCCCAGGTAGTTCATGGAACTCTCAGACCACTAGTCCCAAAGCCACAGTGCTGCCACCTTTCAGTCTGGTTTCCATGAAATCTGATCCACTCCAGGAAGGAGCCAAAAACATCTCAGGCAATTTATCAAAGTCCCCAGGCCACCATTTCAGGCCTGGTCCAGGCATTGTCAGGGTACAGTTTGGGGCAAGGTAAGACTACAAGCCTTGGCAGTAAACAAATTTTAGTTTATATCGAGGACCTGCATAGGACAAGCTATTTAACCTTTTAATTTTATTTTTCAAAGAAAAATAAGTATATAGTTTTAAAAGGCAAAGAGAAAGACTCTTACAGAGTCTCTGAAAAGATCTTCCTCTATCCAGATTTTCTGCCTGGAAGCACTTCTGGGGCTAGAGTGCAGAAAGATGAAACTTAAGTAGAGATCAGTGTGTCACTCAGCAGAAGACAAACTGGAGTTCAGGGCTTCTGAGGTGGCTCCAGGTCAGGAGATGAAACAGGAAGAATCTTCTTAGAGAAACAGTTCAGGATTTGCATAGATGCTACTTTAGGTCTTTGACCAAATACTAAGTAGACCATAAGCAAAGAAAGATTCCTGAAGGCTTGGCATGAGAAAGCTATTGAGCAATTGTGAGATTAATGGAGATTTCTGATACAGTGCAGTTCTGGGAAATGTCAGGATTCTGTCTAAGACAGAAGGAGTTCCCTTAACACCCCAGGCTTTGGGAATAGTGGTAGTATGGACAAACTACAAATCTCAAACACATGTCTTGAAAAGATCAAGCTAGTGAAGCAATAAATTAACTGCATACTATATTGAAATTCCAGGGCTGGGGATTTAGCTCAGCAGTATAAGCGCCTGCCTTGCAAATAAATGCATGTTCATGAGTTCGATCCCCGGTACTGATTAAAAAAAAAAAGAAAAAGAAATTCTACATTCAAAGTCAACACAATGCAGTGCACAACAATGTTCATAAAGTCCAGTACCTGATAAAAAATTTCTACATGTAAGAAGAAACAGAGAAATGTGAAAAATCAGTCAATGATTAAAATGATATTCATAATAGACTTAGTGCACAAGTATGTTTAAGCATTAAAAGGGGGAAGATCTGAGTGGCCAGTATGAGTGTCTCAGGATCTTAAGAACTAGTTTTAAAAAGAAAATTCTGAAAAGCAAAACATTAAGTGATTATTTTTCTGAAGAAGCATGACAGAAAACTAAATACTTCAGAAGCAAAGATTAGTCACCTTGAAGCAGGATGAAAGAAATAGTCTAATGTGAAGAAAGTCTAGAGGGAAAAATAGAGTTTCACTGAATTATGAGACAGTATTAGGGATTCTAATAGAAGTATAATTGACATCCCAGAGAAAGCAATGGGGAATAAAAATATTTGGAGAAATAATGGCTGAAACATGATCAATTTTGATGAGAGTCAATGAACTCCAAGCACAGCGCGCGCACACACACACACACACACACACACACCCCATAGTTAAACTGTTGAAAGTTCAAAATGCTCAAAGTGCCAAATACATTACATAATGAGGCAGTGATAAAAATTAAACTAGTAAAAGAAAAAATTGCTAATCCAGAATCATGAGTTACAAACAAAATCAATAAAATTGGCAATTCCTCAGCTAAAATAATATAAAAAGAGATAGCTCAAACTACCAATATCAAGAAAAGAGAGGCACTATAACTACAGCTCCTACACACATTAAGGGGAAAGCAAGAGAATAGTGTTACAGTGTTAGCCAATCAATGCGACAACTTAGAGGGATGGACAAATTAGAGGGACTGACAAATTCCCTAACAGACACAGACTATGAAAGTTTGTCAATGAGCAATAGAAATTTAAATAGCCTTTCTCTATTAGAGAAAATGAATTTGAAGTTAAAAATTTCTCTAGACTAGTAAATTTTACCAGGCATTTAAGGAATAAATAATACCAATTCAAAGGAAACTATTTCAAAAAACTTGAAAAGGACATAATACTTCCCAACTCATTATATAAATCAATACTACTCTGATACCAGAATCAGACAAAAACATTTCAGGTAAAGAAAACTACTGACCAAAATCTTTATGAACACAGAATATTAAATAATACTTCATGACTGAGTTTATCCCAGGAATGCAAAGTTGGTTCAATATTAAAAAATCAACTTACATAATTTGCCAATGTAAAAAGATAAAGTATTATTCAATACTCATTTATTACAAAAACTTGCAGCATACTAAAAATAAATCTGGTAAAGGGCATCTATTTAAGCTTAGGGCTAATATTTTCACTAATGGTGAAGGACTGATTGCTTTACCCTAAAATGAAGGCAGAGTAACAATTTTCACTCCTATCATTTCTATTGGAAAGTAAGGCAAGGCAAGGGGAAAAAGTGTAAAGATTAGAAATAAAGAAGAAAAATGGTTTTTATTCCAGAGGATGTGATCATATACTGAAATCCTAAGGAATCTACAAAAAGCCATTAGAACTAAGCAGCTAAATTTTGGATTTTCCAAAGGAAACAGTGAATACCAATATACAAAATACAAAGGAAACAGCAGAATACCAATATACAAAATTATAATATACCAGTATACAAAAATAAATTGTCTATATTCCCACAGTGAGCAAAAAGAAAATTAATAAAAAATATTTATAATGTCAACTAAAGTCAAGTGTGGGGGCCCATGCCTATAATCCCAGCATTTTGGAGGCTGAGGCAGGAGGATCACAAGTTCAAGCCTGGGTAATTTGGTGACTTAGTGAGACCCTGTCTCTAAATTAATTAGTTAACTAATTAATTAAAAGGCAGGGAATATATTCCAGTAGAAAGGCTATGGGTTCAGCCCTCAGTACTACAAAAAAGGAAGGAAAGGGCCGGGGATTTAACTCAGTGGCATAAGTGCCTGCCTGGCAAGCACAAGGCCTGTGGGTTCGATTCCTGGTACAGCAAAAAAAAAAAAAAAGGAAGGGAAGAAAGAAGAGGGAAGAAAGGAAAGAAGGAGAGAAGGAAGGAAGGAGAGAAGGAAGGAAAGAAGGAAAACTGATAAGCTGATTCTGAATCTACATGGAAATTTGAAAGGTCAAACAACTTCTTTATGATCAAAGTTGCATCCCTGTCACTTCTAGATTTCAGGACCAACTATAAAGCTTCAGAAGTCAAGACAGTGTGATATTGACCTAAGTGTTTCCTTTGGAAAATCCAAAATGTCAGGTTTGGTTTGTCTCTTGGACCAATCCAGTTTTTAAGAGACGAATCTCTTTTCCTCTCTAGGCTGGGAGGCAAAGGTCTCCTGGTCACCATCCCGGGAACCAAGCCGGGAAGAGCACTTAGTCTGCCCACACTGTGTCATACCCTCCTTTAGTGCCTCTGAGATCCAAGTGTCTAATTTGGTTTCTTCACACCTTTGTCTTGTCAGATGGGCTAGAAAAGTGTCTCCATTGGAGTCAGGAAGGGATCTAAAAGTTTAGCTCCTCCTTACACAAACTTTCAACTCTTCTTCCTGCCTTCCCAGCACCCCCTCCTCAGCGCCTGCAGCTATGGCTCCTGAGGTCACATCACAGTGACCTGTTTCTCTCTGGCCTTCTCTCTGCAAACTGCCAGTCTCTGCTCTGCAAGGTCAGAGTGGCTCTTCAGAAGGTATTGCCCCATCCTGTGCCATGCCAGCCCTACTCCTTTCTCTTGGTCCAGGAGAATTTGTACATTTTAATTTCATTGCTAGCATGTGTTTAATTCATTATGTCTTACCTGAAGCCAATTAACTTGTGTAATCCTGTTTATCCACACAGAAAATGTGGATAAAGGAATATTTCTCCCAAGGTCATTTTGAGCATCTAATTATAACTATTAACCTGGGCACAGTGCCCAGAACCAAGTAGATACACAGTAAATAATGTCCCTTACCCCTGTTTCCCCCACAATTGCATCAGACACCAACAACAGGCTGGTTCACAGCCTTATCCCTGACTCTAGCCACTTTACGTGGTGTCACCTGTCACCTACCACTCACTCCTCATCCTCAGCAGATTTGCCGTGTACCCACCACAAGGAAGTATGGGAAAGACTTGAGGCTGTAGCCTCTTCCTTCATTTGCTCTTGGTTTGTAGAGTATACTCTCCTTTACCATTTTAGGGGACTACACCTTCCAGGGTCCCTCAGGGCATACATTTGCAAATGCATGGGATCCAGTTGAAGAAAGAATAAAGCTGTCTGCTCACCAAGAGTGTTTACTGTGTGCCTTGTACAGAAGAAGGGATGGAGACTCCTTTAGGGTAGTTAACTACCCCACACCTAAGCTACAGAACCTAATGCAGAGCCACCACTGAAGCCTGACTTCAGCGTCTGTGCTCATAACCACCATGCTTTATGGCCTGGTGGCTCCCCGGCCAGCACCCAGATGCAAAGAAATGTGGATTGGCACAGACAGCCCCAACACTTGAAATGGCCCCAGTGTCCTTTGGAGCAATGAACAGCACCCAAGAACTGAGGGCCCAGAGGTAAACTGAGGGTCCAGAGTATGGTCCCCAGCTGGAGTCAGTGGGGAAGTTATGAGGCATCTTTGGGAGCCCCTTCCAGCAAGAGGTGATGGAATTTCTTGCTAATGGAATCTGTGACAGTTTCCTTTTGCTGAACCTGTGTGGAATGTGTGCAGGTTCCATAGAGGGCAGTTGACCCGGCTCTTAGTGAATCACGGGCAGAACCAAGGGGCCTGCCTGCATAGGGGCCAGTCCTCCCTGTCACCATGTTCCTGACCCCAGAGCTCTGGCTTTTTCTGACCTCAGTTTGAGGTGAGCTTGCACACATGGGATGTCGCCCCAAGAGGCCTTTGGTGACAAAGACACTTCTTTGAAGGTCTGGGGCCTGTGTGGCAGCAGGAGGTCAGGCCTGTGACTGTATGCAAGTCCATGGTGGATGCCCTGGCCCAGGCAGAGACATAATCCACAGGTGGCCTCTGTGTAGAGGACCAAATCCTGGACCTTACAATACTGGCCTCACCTGGGTAAAGAACAGGTTTTGGAGGAAGGAGTCTTGGGTTTGAGTCATGGTTCCCAAGACAGACCACTCTCCTCCATCCTCCCCCTGCTCCGTCTCTTCCTCTGCAAAATGAGAGTAGGGATCTGCCTCTCTTCTCTCCCAGAATTGCTCTAAGGTTAAGAAGGGAACAACATCAAAGTGTCCAATGACAGCAAAACTCTGTCCCCTCTCCTTCCTACCCTAGAAGTCCTGAGCCTCTCCTCATTTTCCCTGGCTGCCGGGCCTACGCTAGGACTCCCAGCTGACTACCAGTCTCTGCATCAGGCTGAAGGACACAATCTGGTGCTGCCAAGGCATGGGATCCTTAGGGATCCCTTTGGTCCAAACTTGGGAACAAGTGCTGATTGGCAGAGCTGGGTGTGAGCCCCTCAACCTCCTGTGTACACAGAGCACAGGGGAAGCACAGCCTAAGACTTAACTCCTGGAGCTCTAGCACAGTGCAGATGGTAGAGAGACTCTTTTCACTGGGTAGAGCCTTTATTTCTTGAGTGTTCAGAGGCACTAGCCCTTTACCTAAGGGATCTGCTCAGAGCTGTGCAGAGGAAGATGAGGGGGACCAAAATATGGGCTTCTCTTGCAAGGTCTTTAACTCATTTGATCTCTCTGGAGAGACTCCCAAGTCCACGTTTCCACTCCGGAACCTCACTTAATCCACTTGGTAAGGTGTAGGCAGTGTGATTGTTTCCATTTTCCAAGTGAAAACCTGAGTCTTTCAGAGCCTTGGTGCCTCCCTCCCTCATTCAAGGTCACCAGGGAAGAACAGAGGCAGACAGATCCCAGGTTGGATCCCTAAGTTTCTGCTTTTTCCCGGGCTTCCCACTGGCATCATGGTTGCCCTGAGCCAACGCCTCCCTGCAAGCCCCCTCCCCTGTGGTCCACCAGCCTTCAAGCAGGAGAGAGCAAGGCCACACAGGTCATACCCTTGGGGACAGGCACAGCCTGACAGGCAGGGGACGTGGGCTGTCACACTCAGGTTCAGTAGCTGCTGCTCACATGTCCTCTCCCTGCTCAGCTCGGGGTCTGCATGCAGGTCACTGCAGTTCACGAAGACCTGGCCCACAGGGCAGGCTGCCGCTGGAAGAAAAGAGCGGGGTGGGGCAGCCCTGAGCCTGGGTTTATGCTGCGGGAGTGACCGGGGGGGCTTGGAAGAGACAAGGAGAGGTGGGCCACTCCTGGGGCATTCCTTGGGTTCCCACACAAGTGTCACAAGGGGAAGGAACTGAAAATGTCCTCCACACCAGGTGCAGGACTAGGTGACACCTGTGTGTTATCTTACTTAATCCTGAAACCATTCTGTGGGGTTTATTACCTCTCCCCCACTTCCCATACAATGAAGCAAAGGCACTTCTGATTTCAAAAGTGTTGTGGAGTAAGAGGAAGGGCCCCAAAGCGACCAGGAGAGAAGTCAGAAAGAGGACAGCTAAGCAGCATGGCAAAGTGACCAGACTTCAACAACAGGGAGAGCAGGGAGAGTAATTTCCATCACCTGTGTTTCTGTGACATTAACCTGCGGCACCCTTTTCCGCCCATCCACACCTTGTGACAAGGTCCATGGGTGGAGGAGAGCGCTTCTCCAGGAAAAGGACACCGCATGTGGGAATTGGGCGCTGGGATCTTGGAATGTTTTGTACTGATAATTGTAATTTGTGTAGTTCACATGTGTATGTTTTTATGTAATGCTCAATATGGAGTCGAGGGTGGAGACTCCAGGGGGGTTGCTGGAGGCCCTCTAGA
>PVLA01016995.1:0-18850 GCA_004027455.1 Hydrochoerus hydrochaeris
ACTTGCCTCCAGGAATGATTTAGGGAGGATTGCTTTTTTCTCAATTTCATTGAAGAGTTTAAGGAGTACTGGCATCAAATCTTCTCTAAATTTCTTGTAGAATTCAGCTGTGAATCCATCAGGACCTGGGCTTTTCTTTGTTGGTAAGTTTTTAATTACATTTTCAATTTCAATAGCTGATATTGGGTTGTTCAAAATTTCTATGTCTTCTTGGTTGAGGTTTGGTAGTTCATATGTTTCTAGAAATCTGTCCATTTCCTCTGTGTTTTCCACTCTATGTGAGTAGAGATTTTCAAAGTAGGTATTCATAATCTTTTGAATTTCCATGGGATCTGTAAGAATTTCCCCCTTTTCAGTTCTTATTGCATGAATTTGGGTTTTTTTTTCTTTTTCTTGATAAGGTTAGCTAGGGGTTTGTCAATTTTGTTTATTCTCTCAAAAAACAGCTTTTTGATTCATTAATTCTTTGTAGTTTTTTTTTTTTTTTAGTTTCAATTGCCATGATTTCTACTCTAATCTTTACAATTTCTTCTCTTCTATGAGCTTTGGGTTTAGCTTGCTCTTCTTTTTCTAGAAGCTTAAGATGGAACATTAGGTTGTCTATTTCTGCTTGTTCTGTTTTCTTGATGTGATAATTTATTGCTATATATTTCTCTCTTAAGACTGCTTTCACTGCATCCCACAGATTACAGTATGTTGTTTCTGTATTTTCATTGAACTGTAGGTATTGCTTTATTTCTTCTTTAAATCCATCTGTATCCCACTGGTTATTCAAAAGGTTATTATTTCATTTCCATGTATTTATGCAGGTTTTGCCATTTCTTTTGCCCTTAATTGCCAATTTCAGTGCACTATGGTCAGATATTATGCACGGGATGATTTCAGTATCTTTGTAATTACTTAAGAGTGTTTTATGGAATAATATGTGGTCTATTTTGGATAATGTCCCATGCACAGCTAAGAAGAATATGTATTCTGATGTGGTTGGGTGTACATATCTCTGTAAATATCTACAAAGTCCATTTGCTTACAGGTATGATTCAGTTCTGCTATTTTTGCTGGCTTTTTGTCTATTTGATCTATCTCTTCCTGACATTGGGCTGGTAAGATCTCCTTTTATAATTGTGTTCTTGTGTATTTGGTTTTTCATGTCCATTAGCATCTGTCTTACATAGTTGGGTGCTCCTGTATTTGGTACATAATATTTATAATTGTTAGTTCTTTCTCTTGAATTGTTCCACTAAGGAGTATGTAGTGACCTTCTTTATCTCTTTTAATCATTTGAGGTTTGAAGTTCACGTTGTCTGCAATTAGAATAGTTACCCCTGTTTTTTCTGAGTTCCTGTTGCATGGAATACTGTTTTCCATCCTTGGACTTTTAATCTATGTGTTTCCTTTTGGGTCAGATGTGTTTCTCGTATGCAGCATATTGTGAGATCATGTTTCTTGATCCATTCTGTTAATCTATTTCTTTTTATAGGTGAATTGAGGCCATTTACATTTATGGACATCACTGTTATGTACTGGCTTGTCTTTGCCATGTTATGTTCCAGCTGTTTCTGTCTGCATTTCCCCTTATTTAATTGCTTATCTTACCTGGTGGTTTCTTTCTGTTATTGTTTTGGGAATTGTAGTCATTTTTATCTCTTTCTAGTATGTCTTTCAGTACTCTTTCTAGGGTTGCTTTTGTGGATGTGTATTTCTTAAGTTACTCTTTGTCATGGAAGCGTCTTGTTTCTCCATTAAATTTGAATGAAAGTTTTGCTGGGTACATCAGTCTGGGTTGAAGGTTGTTTTCTTTTGGGGCTTGAAATACCTCACCCAAACCTGTTCTTGACCTGAGGGTTTGTGCTGAAATGTCTGCTGTGATTCTAATGGGTTTTCCTTGATATGTGAGTTGTGTCTTTTCTCTAACAGCTTTTAGTATTCTGTTTTTATGCTGTATGTCTGAGATCTTAATTATTATGCATCTGGGTGTGGATCTATGTTGTGACTGTTTGGTGTTCTATATGCCTCACATATCTGCATATCAGATTCCCCATGTTTGCAAAATTTTCTGCTATTACTTCTGTAAATAGTTTACATATGTTGTTTGCATGGTCTCCTTCATCTTCACTAATGCTCATTAATCTTATATTGTTTCTCTTGGCATCATCATGAAGCATCTGGATTGTCATTTCATGGTGCTTTGTTATTTTTATAAGTTCTATCCTTTCATGATCACTAATTTGATCCTGTCCTCAAGGTCTGAAATCCTATCCTCAGCTTCATTTAGATGGTCTTGCATGCTTTCAATAGAACTTTTTGTTTCTTGGATGTCTCTTTGAGCTTGTTTCATGAATTCTACTTGTTTTCTATATTGTTCATTCAGTTTCAATCAGCTTCCCATACTCCTATTCTTTTTTCTCTATTTCTTCTTTAGCTGCACTCAGCAACTCCTTTACTAAAGTTATTTCTATCTTTACATAGGAGAGTACTTCCAATTTGACTTCCTCTATAGCCTCAAGGAGTTATTTTTTTTATTTCACTCACTATCCTTTCAGAGATTCCCAGTATGTTACTTTTGGGGTCCTCTATTTCATTGTCTCCTGTACTTGCTTCTGGTGGACTAGATATTTGAGACTGCATTTTCTTTTTCATCTTGCTATTTTCACTCTGCCTGATGTTTTCTCTGTGTAAGAGAGGGTCACCCACCCTCTTTTCAGACTCTCCAAGGTCTTACAGTTAGTTGGAGGGGGTTTCACTTCTGGCCATATTTATCCACTGTACACTTCTATTTTAGGGGCATACTCACCACAGTGACATAGTTAATCCACTGTAGTCCAAGGTTCACCACCTGGGAGCAAAGTCCCAAGTTTTTTCACATTGACTGGAACCTGCTGAGGTCATCTGAAATTCCCAGTGGAAGGGCAGGCCCAGCAGAAGCAGTTCAAGGCAGTTTTAGGCCTGGGGCAGGCTTCCATGATGTTCCCAGTGGAAGGGCGGGCCAGCAGAAGCAGTCCGGTGCAGCCTAGGCCTGGTGTGGGCTTCCGTGATGTTTACAGTGGAAGGACGGGCCCAGCAGAAACAGTCTGGGATCCTATTTCTTGATCCATTCTGTCAATCTATTTGTTTTAACAAGTGAATTGAGGCCATTTACAATTATGGATATAACTGATATGTACTCACTCAACTTTGTCATGTTATCTTCCTGTGGTTTGTTTACTGCTTTCCCCCCTTGTTTAATTGCTTGCCCTGCCTGGTGGTTTCTTTCTGTCATTGTTCTGGAGATTGTGGGCATCTTTATCTCTATCTAATATGTCTTTCAATCCTTTCTAGGGTTGATTTGGTGGACATGAATTTCTTCAGTTGTTCTTTGTTGTGAAAATAACTTGTTTCTCCATTAAATTTGAAAGAATGTTTTGCCAGGTACATCAATCTGGGTTGAAAGTTGTTTTCTGTCAGGGTTTGAAATACTTCACTTCAAGGTGATCCTAACTTGAGGGTTTATGCTGAAAAGTCTGCCTTGAGTCTAATGGGCTTTCCTTGATAGATGAGTTGTGTCTATTTTCCAACAGCTTTAAGTATTCTATTTTTATGTTGTATGTCTGGGATACAACATAAAAATAATTATATGTCTGGGTGTAGATATTATGTTGGTTGTAACTGTTTGGCATTCTAAATGCCCAATTTATCTGTATATCAAACTCCTTCCCCAAGTTTGAGAAAGTTTCTTCTATTACTTCTGTGAATAGTTTACCAATGTCATTTGCTTTGACTCCTGCATCTTCATTGATGCCTATTAGTGTTATGTTGTTTCTCTTGGCATCATCTTGAAGGTGCTAAATTGTTATTTCATGCTGTTCTGTTATTTTTAAAAGTTCTAGCCTTTCTAACTGTGATTGCTAACTGTGATCCTGTCCCCAAGGTTCAAAAATTTATTTTCAGCTTCATTTAAATGGTTTTTCCAGCCTTCAATAGAATTTTTTGTTCCTTGGATATCTCTTTGAATTTGTTTCATGGATTTTGCTTGTTTTCTATATTATTCATTTAAAGTTTCAACCAGTTTCCCATGCTCCTGTACCTTTTTATCTATTTCTTCTTTAGCTATGCTGAGTAACTCCTTTACTAAGTTTATTATTTCTGTCTTTATATGAGAAACTATTTCTAATTTGATTTCCTCTATAGACTCATGGATTTGTTTCTTTATTTGACTTGCTATATTTTCAGAGATTTCTGGTGTATGACTTTTAAAGTCCTCTATTTCAGTGTCTCCTACACTTGCTTCTGATGGGACTAGATGTTTGAGATTACATTTTGTTTTTTCATTTTGTCATTTTGGGCTAATATTTGGTCTTTCAGTCCCAATAGTTTGGGCTAATATTTGGTCTTTCAATCCTGTTAGTTTCAACTCTTGGTAGTGTGTATCTTAGGGTCCTAGTGTGTCATTGATGTTTTTCCAATTTCTGGGTCCTACAATGAAGAGGAGGGCCAGTCACTGAAATCATCCTGCAGGGCCTGATGAGTGAGCCCGATATTCTTCCTAGACTGACTAATCTAGGAGTATTGATGTAAGTCAACACTTAGTTCCCACTGTTATTTTGTCTTCAGGTTGTTCCAGGTCACCAGGTCTCTCTGTCTATAGTGTCTGTCTCAGCTGGGACCCTACTGCATCACTGGGTGTCTTGTAAGCCCTTTTAATTTTCTCCAGGTTGGGATAGGCCTTATTGGCACACTCCTCAACCTATCTTATATTCTCTGTGTGGAGGAAGGACTCACCCATACTCTTGCCAAGCTCACCAAGGTCTTAAAGCTGGAAAGAGATTCACTATTGCTTATGTTTACCCACTGAAAACCTCTATTTTAGGGGCAAACTTACCACACTGACAGAAGCCTTCTGAAGTCTTCTGTTTGGATGAGGGGTTACTGAGTCTCCTATCAACCCAGCATGTTCAATCTACTGCAGTCCAAGGTTCTGGGAGGGGGAGTGGGAGCCAGAGATCAATAGCAATACTAGGTCCTGCCTGCAGGTGATAGATTTCACCAATGGCATGACAGTTGGCATCAAAGCAGACCACCCCTGTGCACTGGTGGGGGTCCAGGGGTCAGAGGGTGGTGGGACAGTAGGGTGTGGAAGTGACCCACCCCTGCCTGTTGTTGGGGGTCTGGGGGTCTGATGGTAGTGAGATGGTGGGGGACAGAAGTGGCACACTCCTGAACACTGGTGGGATCCAGGGGTTAGAGGGCTGTGGGACTGTGGGGTGTGGAAGTGGCCCATTCCTGCATGTGGTAGGGATCTGGGATTCCAAGAGTGGTGGAACTGGGGGGCACAGAAATGGCATATCCCTGCATGCTGGTGGAGGTCTGGGGGTCTGAGAGTGTTGGGATGGCAGGGTGCTAAAGCCTCTACTGCATATTATTATTTTAGAAGTAGTTGTTCAGTTTACAAGATTCACATTTTGTACAAACAGAATAGCTACCTCTGCTTTTTTTCTGGGTTCTTATTGCATGTTGTATTTCTTTCATCTTTTGACTTTCAGTCTTTGAATTTCTTTTTGAGTAAAATATGTTTCATTTATACAGCATTTTGTTGGATCTTGTTTGTGGATTCTTTCTGTCAATCTGTTTCTTTTGATTGGTGAATTGAGGTCATTTACATTGATGGTTAAACTGATATATATTGACTTATCATTGTCATGTTATTTTCCTGCTGTTGATTCTCTACTTTTCCCCTCTGTTTAATTGTTCACATTGCTCAGTAGTTTATTTTAGTTTCTGTTCTTGGAACTGTGGTCATTTTTTCAAACCCTTGCATCAAGGGCTGACTTTCAACAGATTGCAGCAAGAGAGCTGCCCTTATATGTACAAAATCCTGATCCAAAGGCAGGTCATCCATGAATGGTTTACCACCAGTTTCCCACAGATGTGCATTCTGTGGTGGGCAAGAGGGCAGCCTCCTTTCTGGCTGCACACACCTTTTTTATCTCCCCTAGAATATCTTTCAGAATTTTTTGTAGAGTTGGTTTGGCAGCCACGAATTTCTTCAGTTGTTCTTTGTCACAGAAGTATCTTATTTCTCCATTAATTTTGAAAGATAGTTCTGCAGGGTACTGCAAACTGGGTTGGAAATTGTTTTCTTAAGAGGAAGTTAAACTATCATTATTTGCAGATGACATGATACTCTACATAGAAGGCTCCCAAAACTCCATTGAAAGACTCCTAGATATAATAAATAAATTCAACAATGTAGCTGGATACAAAGTCAATACTCAAAAATCAATAGCATTCTTATACACTAAAAACAAAATCACTGAGAGAGAAATAAGAGAAGCCACACCCTTCACATTAGCATCCAAAAAAATGAAATACTTAGGAATTAATCTAACAAAAGAAGTAAAAGAGATATACAGGGAAAATTATAATACCCTGAAAAAAAGAAATTGAAGAGGACCTCAGAAAATGGAAAGATATCCCTTGTTCATGGATAGGAAGAATAAATATTGTGAAAATGGCCATTGTCCCAAAATTGCTATACAGATTCAATGAAATCCTGATGAAAATACCACTAACATACCTCATAGATCTAGAGAAATCACTCCTAAAATTCATCTGGAACCAGAAGAGACCTAGAATAGCAAAGGCAATTCTAAGCAACAAAGGCAAGGCAGGAGGCATCACAATCCCTGACTTGAAGTTATGCTACTAAGCTACTGTAATAGAATCAATATGGTACTGGGATAAAACAGACCTGAAGATCAATGGAATAGACTAGAAGATACAACCACAACTAAGAACACACTCAAACAACTTATCTTTGATAAAGGAACCAAACATGCTCACTGGAAGAATGATAGTGTCTTTAATAAATGGTGCTGGAAAAACTCGCTATCCATATGCTGAAAACTAAAACTAGACTGATGCCTGTCACCATGTACTAAACAAAAATCTAAATGGATCAAAGATCTAAATATTAAAACAGAAACACTAAATCTGTTGGAAGGCAAAGTAGGTAAAAATCTTGAAGACACAGGGGTAGGTAGGGAATTCATGAACAAGAACCAAACTGCACGGGAAATACTTCCCAAAATCAATAACTGGGATCACATCTTATTAAAGAGTTTCTGCATGTCCAAAGAAATTTCCAGCAGAGTGAAAAGAAAACCCACAAACTGGGAAAATATCTTAATGAACTCTTCTGCAGACAAAGGACTTCTGTCTAAAACTTATAAAGAATTTATAAAAAAATCAGACTTCCAAAATTCAAAGACCCAATCCAAAAATGGGCATCCGAGATGAACACACAGTTCTCAGATGAAGAAATACAAATGGCAAATAATACATGAAAAAATGCTCATCATCATTAATCATTAGAGAAATGTAAATTAAAACCACACTGAGATTCCATCTCACTCCAGAAAGACTGGCCAGGATCAAGAAAACTACCAGCAACTAATGCTGGAGAGGCCTACTCAGCTATAAAGAATGATCACATTGAGATATTTACAAATAAATGGATGCATCTTGAGATCATACTCATAAGTAAAATAAATCAGACTCACATGTATAAATACTGTATAGTCTCCCTAGTATAAGAAATGGTAAAAGTATGTAAGAGTCTGTGGTAATAATGGTTCCCCATTATATTGCTTTGAAGTTTTATAATGTTTTCATTCATTGGTTGGAATGGTTTTATTCTGTTTTGTGTGATCTTATTATGTGTGATGGTATGAACAGCTACTTTGAAAAAAACAAGACATTATGGCAGCCATTGCTGATTTAATATCATCTTGTTTTAAAGTCCTAACATGCTTTTGTTCTTCTATTACCATTGGTTCTATTATGTTGTGTCTTACTGGATTTAAATATGTGTAATAAGATGAACAAATTTTTATGGAAAATGAGATATTATAGTAGCCATTGTTCATTTTCTCTTATTTGGTTCAGAATGCTTTGTAATACTTTCATTCTCTTCAATGATTTTATTCTATTTTTCTATGTTTGATATTATTGTATGTGAAGCTATGCTCAACTATTTCAAAGAAAGAGACATTATAGTAGCTACTGTTGCTATCCAATTGTCTTGTTGTGAAGTGCTGTGTTGCTTGCATTGTTCTGTTCTGATCTGCTTAATTCTGTCCTCTTTTGTTTTATTCTCTTTAAAATTAAAAAAAAGAAATTGTTTTCTTTTCGGACTTGAACTATTCCACTTCAAGCTCTTCTTTCTTTTTATTTGAAGGTAGTAAAATACAACACAAGTCAGAACAAAATCAATCGAGACATGCAGTGAAATTGGTACAGAACTTCACAGCAGGATACTGGGATAACAATAATAGGTACCATAGTGTATCTGATTATCTTCACAATAGTTGTCCATTCAATCAGGTATGGCAAAATCAAACCAAAAATAGAACATTATGAAAACTATCAAAACACAGTATTGAATAGAGCAATACAATTAATCATAACAAAGCATAACAGTGAAAACAGTATTTCCCTTCAAAGAGAAGACAGGAGGAAATCCCCAAAATTTGCTTTATTGCATACAGTCATTCCCAGGAGGTGCTCAGACCTCTGGCCCCAGTTGTTAACTAGGAGGTGGATTGATGTGATGTTTGATTCCCAGCCTGTATGCCAGTAGGCAGCTGGATTTCAGGAGAAGCTCATTGATTCTCTTCCTGGCTTGTCTGCTCCTCACTCATGACATAGCCACTTACTAGGAAGGAGGGCATGTTGATTTCTTAAATATGATTAATTGTGGAAAGGTAAATTGAATAAAGTTGGACATAAGAAAAATAGAATAGATTTGGATAAAAATATAGGCAAGAGACATGAAAGAAAGAAAGAAAGAAAGAAAGAAAGAAAGAAAGAAAGAAAGAAAGAAAGAAAGAAAGTCATCCTTGTGAATTGGCCACTGTGGGAAGAGACAGATGCCAGCCCCTTCCAGTGTGAAGACTGAGTAACAAGAAGAGTCAACACCCCATCACCACACCATAAATGACTGACTGATCTGGAGAAACACAGGCTGTGATGATGGCTATTCAGGTGAAATACAAGTGTTTAGTGTTTCACTGATTTTGCATGTCTAAACCTGGTGGTCTGATCATCTATTCAGAAGATGGCAATATGCAGCATAGCATCTATGGTGGACCTCCTGAGGTTGGTGGCCATTGTTGATTCCCTATTGTCTTATTTTGAAGTCCTGTATCATTTTCATTGTCTTGTTGGGTTGGATTTAGTTCTGTTTTGTTTTGTTTGATTTGATTGTATCCAATAGCATGAGCAGTTTTTTTGAGGACAAGATATACTATGGTAGCCATTTTGGATTTATTATTATCTTGTTTTGAAGTCCTTTCTTCATTTATTGTTTTGACTTTATTGGTTATATTCTGGGGGTTTTTTTTGTTTGATTTTTACTATGTCTGAAGGTATCTGCAGCCATTTTGAAGAGAGCAGGAAACAGTTGATTTTCTATTGTTTTGAAGTCCTGCATCACTTACACTGGTTTGTTTGAATTGGTTTTGCTGTTTTGTTTTATTCACTTTAAAATAAAAATTAAAAGAAAGAAAGCAAAAAGAAAAGGAAACAAACCAACAAAGAAAGTAGAAAAACAAAACAAAACGAAATGAAATGAAATAAATACAAAATTCTTCTGGTGTTCACCAGGAGTCCAATACTGCTAGATAACACTACCAAGTCTGGAGTAGAGTTTGTACAGAATTTGAGGCTGGTCTTGGCCTCCAGGTGTGGAGACTCAGGGCCAGAGTCTTCAGCCAGTACTTTCTTTATGTCCCTTAGCAGTCTCCCATGCCATACTCTATTTTTCTCATCATCTCTCTCTATTGCTGTGCTGTTTTCAGACAGATACAAGGGGTTATTCTCAGTCCCATGAACCACTGGCTTCTCTTGGTCTTCAATTAGTCTTCTGTGTTCCTTTTCCTCTGGCAAGTCTCTGTTCTCTCAAGTAATTTGTTACAGAGTGTGGTGGGATGCTATGTGGTCCTCTGTTTCTGCCATTGCCATTCAAGTTTGCTCAGTCTCAATTGTTACTGTTATCCTGAGGAAGGAGTGTTACCTTCTCACTGGCTGTCATCACCACTTCCAGCCTCCTCTACTGCAACTTTATTGGTGAGCATGGGGTTGTGTGAAGTGCCTTTCTGTTTTTGTATGCTGCCCCAGGCTGCACAACCCCATGTTACAAGATTGCTTAATTCCTCACACTTCTCTAACCACATGTCACAGGAGGGGAGTTAGCTGTTCAATTTACTACACATCACTGTCCTTAAACTTATTCCTGGGTTGTGAAAAACATGGGGGAAAAACCTGACATACAAATAAGTGAGGCATATAGAATGCCAAACAGTCATAACCAACATAAATCTACACCCAGACATATAATAATTAAGATCTCTGACATAAAGGATAAAAACACAATAATAAAAGCTGTTAGAGAAAAGACACAACTCACCTATCAAAGAAAGCCTATTAGAATCACAGCAAAATTCTCAGCACAAGCCTTCAGGTTAAGACGAGCTTGGAGTAAAGTAATTCAAACCCTCAAAGAAAACAACTTTTTTTTTTTTGGTACTGGGGATCAAACTCATGACCTCACACTTGCCAGTCAGGCACTTAAGCCACTGAGCTAAATCTCTGTCCCCAAAAAACAACTTTAAACTCAGACCTATGTACCCAGAAAAACTGTCTTTCAAATTTAATGGAGAAAAAAGATACTTCCATGACAAAGAACAACTTACAAAATTCATTTCTACCAAACCAACACTAGAAAGAGTATTGACAGGAATGCTAGAAAGAGATAAAAATGGCCACAATCTCCAGAACAACAACAGAAAGAAACCAGCAGGCTGGACAAGAAATTAAACAAGGGAGGAAAGTAGAAAACCAACAATAGGAACACAATATGTTAAGCCAGTATATACTAGTGATATCCATAAATGTAAATGGGCTCAATTCACCTGTCAAAAGAAACAGATTAACAGAGTGGATCAAGAGACAGGACCCCACAATATGATGTACACAAGAAACACATCTGACTCAAAAAGAAACTCATAGACTAAAAGTCAAAGGATGGAAAACAGTATTCCCTGTAATAGGAACCCAGAAAAAAAGCAGGGGTAGCTATTCTGTGTGCAGACAAAGTGATTTACACACATTTTTCTATTTAAATTCAAACCTACAATGGTTAAAAGAGATAAAGAAGGCCACTACATACTTGTAAGTAGAAAACTACAAAAGAAAGAACTAACCATTATAAATATATATGCACCAAATACAGGAGCAACCAACTATATAAGACAAACACTAATGAACATGAAAAACCAAACACACAAGAACACAATTGTAAGAGGAGATTTTAAGACCCCACTGTTGCAAAAAGATAGATCAACTAGACAAAAAGTCAGCAAAGAAATAACAGAACTGAATCACACCTGTGAACAAATGGACTTTGTGGATGTTTACAGAGAGTTCCACCCAACCACATCAGAATATACATTCTTCTCAGCTACACATGTGACATTCTCCAAAACAGACTATATTTTAACTCATAAAACATTCTCTTTTTTTTTTGATTTTTTAAAATTTTTATTTAAAGAGAAAAAAAGCATGTAAAGGGTAGATATAATACAGAATTTCAGAAAAAAGATAAACAACAAGAAATCACTAGTTGATAAATTACATATTGTCCTCTTAGAAATAGTTGTTCAAGTTACAAAATTAAAGCATACAAAGTAGATCATCAAACAGTGAGAGTGTAAATGGCTAGGCATACATGAGTCTCTACATGTATTTCTATCCTTTCTGTATTAGAGAGAAAAACAAAACTTAGCAAGACAAAATAAAACAAATTCCTATGAAAACATGAAACCAAAAAGTCATAAAACCACAGTACAAGGTGATCTGCAATGATTGCTGTATTGTTTCTTATTTTCAATAGAATTGCCTATATCATCAGGCATAAATGAATATAGCAGTATAATTGAATATAGCAGTACATAACAATATTAGTAAAAATAAAACATTGTAGACAATATAAAACTTCAAAGGCAGGTAATAATCAAACCAGAGTGGATATTCTAGTGAATCTTGTCATCTTCAGTGCAGTTGCCTATACTCTCAGACTTGATACTATCAATCATAAAAGCTTTGAATAAAATATATCAATACAAATCAGTGATCTAAAAAACCAAATTTGATTACAATCAGTTATGGTAAAATAGTGTAGGTTTTACAGAGATTTAGATTGACTTAATAGGAAATTAAGGATGATTATTGTACTATATCCTGTTATTTTCAGGATTACTGTTCGTACCCTCAAATCTAGTACAGGTAGAATGACTGGAACAGAATATAGTACCTCTAAGCAGATTAGTGTGAGTAATGTGGGTTTTTAAATCCTGGTGCACTATTAACAATATAGTGTATTAAGGCCATATATGTTAGAGATTATAACCAAACTTCAATGCCTCATTTCTGCTATGCTATTTTTCTTCCTGTTTGCTTTTCTCCTTCATTCTACTGCCTGCCCCACTCATTGAGGCTTTTCTGCCACTGTTCCTAAAATCCTGGTATTTTTTTCTCTCTCTCTAGAATGTCCTTCAGTATTCTCTGTAGGGTTGGATTGGTGGTCACAAACTTGGCCAGTTCCTCTTTGTCATGGAAGCATCTTGTTTCTCCATCAACTTCTAGTGACAGTTTTGCAGGGTACATCAATCTGGGCTGGAGGTTATTTCCTTTCAGGGCTTGGAATATTTTGCTCCAAGCTCTTCTCGATCTGATGTTCTGTGTGAAGTCAGCCATGATCCTGATGGGCTTACCTTTATAGGTAATCTGTTTCTTTTCTCTGATGGCTTTTAATATTCTGTTTTTATATTGAATTTCTGGTATCTTGATTATTATGTCTGGGTATAGATCTGTTTTGGTTGTAGGTGGCTGGGGTTCTGTATGCCTCACATAACCGAATGTCATTTTCTTTTCCCATGCTTGGGAAGTTTTCCTTAATTATTTCTGTGAATAGCCTTTGTAATTCACCTGTATGTATTCCTGCTTCTTTGTTCACATTTCTTATTCTTAAATTGTAGATTCTCTTATCCTCTTCCAGCCTTTGTATTGTTACTGCCTCATTGGATCCCATCCAGTGGTGCAGCCCAGTCCAAGCAAATGACACGGATCTGCTTTGGGGAGGGAGGAACCAACTGAAGTCACTGTTGCTCCCAGTTCAGGCTCCTCCTGCCAGATTCCAACATGTTGCCCATTTGATCACGTGCTTCCCATGGGGTGGTTGTGTCCCAATCCCAACACTGACTGGGGATTAATGAAAGTCCCTTTTCTGGCTCTGCTCTCCATTTGGCTCACCAACCCCCAACTTCAGTGCTGCTCTGCTTCCAGTGAGTGGTGGTGGGAACGAGTTTGGGTGGCTCTGCCAGCCATGGTGGATTCAGGCTGGTGCAAATTCAGTCTGCTGCAAAATTGGTGGGTTGCAGTGAAAACACTGTGTCCCATAATTTTTAGCTGTTCCAGTTGTAGTCCCAATGTATTTGACAAGCTTTTTTTATATTTTAATTTCTTCCTGTGTCACTTCCCTCTGTCTGGGTCTCTCCAGGGTGTTTTATTCTGGCATATGAGTTGTTTCTCCCGGGAGTCTCTGTTTTTTTTGCTCACTGATTGGCCATCTTGTCTTCCTTTCTCATAAAACATTCTTAAGTAAAGGCAAAGGGAGTAAAATTATCCCATGCATAATAGCTGACCATAGTGCACTAAAATTGTAAACCAATGGCAAAACTGCAACACCTGCATAAATACATGGAAATTCAATGACCACCTTCTGAACAACTAGTGGGCTACAGAGGAAGTCAAAGAAGAAATAAAACAGTGTCTACAATACAGTGAAAATGCAGACACAACATACTGTAACACATGGGACACAATGAAAACAGTCCTAAGAGGAAAATATATAGCAATAAGTAGTCACAGCAAGAAAACAGAATGAGTCCAAATAAATAACATAATGCTATATCTCAAGCTTCTAGAAAAGGAAGAGCAAGTTAAACCCAAAGCTCATAAAAGAGGGGAAATTGTAAAGATTAGAGCAGAAATTAATGCAATTCAAACAAACAAACAAACAAAAAACAATACAAAGAGTTAACAAACCAAAGAGCTGTTTTTTTGAGAGAATAAACAAAATTAATAAAACTCTAGTCAACCTTATCAAGAAAAATGAAAAAACTCAAATCCATGCAGTAAGGACTGAAAAGAGGGAAATTACTACAGATCTCATGGAAATTCAAAAGATCATGAACACCTACTTTGAAAATCACTACTCACACAGAGGAAATGGACACATTTCTAGAAACATATGAACTAACAAAGCTCAACCAAGAAGATATAGCAATTTTGAATAACCCAATAGCAGCTACTGAAATGAAAAATATGATTAAAAACTTACCAACAAAAAAAGCCCAGGTTGATGGATTCACAGTTGAATTCTATATGAAATTTAGAGAATATTTAATGCCAACACTCCTTAAACTCTTCAATGAAATTGAAGGAAAAGCAGTCCTCCCTAAATAATTCTTGGAGGAAAATATTACCCTGATACCAAAACCATAGAAAGACCCAACTAAAAATGAGAACTATAAACCAATCTCACTAATAAACATTTATGCAAAGATTTTCAATAAAATACTGGCAAATATAATGCAACAAATCATCAAGAAGATGATACACTATAACTAATTGGGATTTATTCCAGGAATTCAGGAATGGTTCAACATACACAAATCAATAAATGTAATACACCACATCAACAGAGCCAACAATAAAAATCACATGATCATCTTAATAGACACAGAAAAAGCTTTTGATAAAGTCCAACACCTGTTTATGATAAAAACCCTACAGAAACTCAGAATAGATGGTATGTACCTCAGCCTCATAAAGACCACTTACAACAATCCAACAGCCAACATTATACTAAATGGACAAAAAATGGAAACCTTCACTCTAATATCAAGAACAAGACAAGGATGTCCACTATCACCACTCCTATTCAATATAGTTTTAAAAATAATCACCAGAGAAATCAGACAAAAGGGAGAAATAAAAGGAATAAAAATAGGAAAAGTAGTTAAATTATCATTTATACAATTATTATACAATAATATACAAGTTAACAATATCATTAACATTATTCAAATTAAACAATTATCATTGTTTGCAGATGACATGATACTGTAGAAGACACCAAAAACTCCATTAAAAGACTACTAGAGGTAATAAATTCAGCAGCATAGCTGGATACAAAATCAATGCTCAAAAATTAATAGCATTCCTGTACACAAACAAAAACTCATGGTGAGAGACATCATGGAAATATCACTTTTCAAAATAGCATCTAAAAAAATCAGATACTTATGAATCAACCTAACCAAGAATGCAAAAGACCTATATACTGAAAATTATGCTACTCTAAAAAAGGAGATTGAAGAGGATATTAGAAAATGGAAAGATATTCCTTGCTCTTGGCTAGGAAGAACCAACATTGTGAAAATGGCCAAACTCCCAAAACTGTTATACAGATTCAATGCAATTCCACTCAAAACACCATCAACATACCTTACAGATCTAGAGAAAATATTCCTAAAATTCATTTGGAAACAGAAGAAACCTAGAATAGCAAAAGAAATTCTTGGCAACAAAGGCAAGGTAGGACCCATCTCAATACCTGACTTGAAATTATACTACAAAGCTACAGTGATAAAATCAGAATGGCATTGGCAAAGAAATAGACCTGAGGATCAACGGCATAGATTAGAAGATACTAACACAGCTACAAAGACACTGAGCCACCCAATATGTGACAAAGGGGCTAAACATGTTCATTGGAAGGATAGCCTCTTTAAAAAATGGCATTGGAAAAATTGGCTTTCCACAAACCAAAGACTGAAACTAAACCCATGCCTATCACCATGCACTATACTGAAGTCAAAGTGGATCAAAGATCTAAATATTAAAATAGAAGCACCATATCTACTGGAAGACAAAGTATGTAGAAATCCTGAACATATAGGGGTAGGCAAAATCTTGATGAGCAAAATGCAAACTGCACAGGAAGTGCTTCAAAGAATCAAAAACTGGGATCTCATCTTATTAAAAAGTTTTTGTACTTCAAAAGAAATCACCAACAAAGAATGGGAAAGAATTGTAGCCAGCAACCCCTCAGACAAAGGACTGATATTCAGAAAATATAAAGAACTGAAAAACATCAACCCCCCCAAATTCAAAGACCCTCTCCAGAAATGGGTATTGGAGATAAACATACAGTTCTCAAATGAAGATATAAAAATGGCAAATAAATACATGAAAAAATGCTCACCATCACTGGCCATTTGAAAAATGTAAATTAAAACAGCATTAAGATTTCTTTTTTTTAATTTAAAGAGAGGGAAAAAGAAGCCAAACAGAAAAAAGGGTAGAAATTATTCAGAATTTCAAAACAAATAAACAGTAAGAAATCACTAATTGATACATTATATACTGTCTTCTTGGATATAGTTGTTCAAGTTACAAAATTAAAGCATACAAAGTGGACATTCAAACAGTGAGGCTGAAAACAGTTTTGTTGAATGATCCAACAAATACTTAGCAACATGGTTATCAATCCTACACACTTAAGTAAATGCAGTTATATCCTTTAGAGCACTTTCTTTTCCTCCTTTTGCTTTTTAAGTCCATTATCTGTTTAGTTATATCATTTTCCAGTTGCTCAGTACCTTATTGATCTGTTTCATTATTGTTATTTACTTTTCAAAATTTTTCTTATTTATTATTTTTATTTAATTAATTAATTAATTTAATTTATTTTATTTTGAAGGTAGTAAAATACAGCAGAGCAAGACAGGACAAAGCTAAATGAGGCAGTGCAGCAAAATTGGTACAGAACCTCACAGCAGGTTACCGGGATAACAGCAATAGGTACAATAGTATATTTGGTTTTCTTCACAATAGTTGTTCCTTCAATTAGATAAAGCAATATTGAAAGAAACACCAAAATTATAAAAACAGAATATTGAATAGGGCAATAGCATTGATCAGAACAGAGCAAAACAGAGATAAAAATATTTGCCTTCAAAGAGATGGCAGGAGAAAATCCCCCTTATTTGCTATACTGCATATAGTCAAACTCACAAGATATGCTCAGATCTCTGGCTCTCACTTGCTATCTGCATGGGGGGTCAATGAGATGGATGCTTGTTTCTTAGCCTGCATGCCAGTAGGCTCACAACCATCCACCAGAGCAGTGAACTGGCTGCCTGTTTTCCCAGAGCCCCAAGTTCCAACATGGCGTGCATCTCAGGAAATGCTTATATGGTTCTCACCCTGGGGCAGCAGCTTGGGAGGCCACATTCACTTACCAGAGTGGCATGCTGGCTACCTTTTTTCCCAGTTCCCCAGTTCCAACATGGCGAGGATCTCAGGAAATGCTGATATATAGCATTGTGATTTCATCTCACCCCAGAAAGAATGGCTGCTATCAAGAAAACAAATGATAACAAATGTTGGCGAGGGTGCAGGGGAAAAGGAACTCTTCTCCACTGTTGGTGGGAGTGCAGACTGGTGCAACCACTGTGGAAATCAGTATGGAGATTCCTCAAAAACTGGGATTAGAAGTTCCATTCAATCCAGCTATTCTCCTCCTGAGTATTTTCCCAGAAAAATTGAAAACATCATGTCACAGAGACATGCATGCACTTATGCTCATAGAAGCACAGTTTGTGATAGCTAAATCTTGGAAACAAACAAATTGCCCATCAACTGGATGAAAAAATGTGGTAATTTCATACAATGGAATATGACTCAGCTATAAAAAATGATGATCTTGAAGCCTTTATAGGTAAATGGAAGCAACTTGAAAATATCCACATTAGTGAAATAAACAAGACTCACATTAGTAAATATCACATTGTCTCTTTAGTGTAAATAATAATAAAAACTGACAGAATAATGGGATCCAAAAAGTATAATAGATATTGTGAAACTGAAAGGAAGGAAAGTGCTCTAAAGAGTATAACGGTATGTATAGTGCCTAAGATAGATGACTATATTACTGAATTTCTGTTGGAACATTGAACATAAGGATTTGCCCTGTCAGTGTTTGAGTGTCTAGCCACTGATTATGCTTTGATTTTGTGACTTTAGCAACTATTTTTTAAGATGACAATGAGCAATATATTAACTAGTGATTCTATGAGAAAATACACAACTCACCTATCAAAGAAAGCCTATTAGAATCACAGCAAAGTTCTCAGCACAAAACTTCAGGTTAAGATGAGCTTGGAGTGAAGTATTTCAAGCCCTCAAAGAAAACAACTTTAAACACAGACCGACGTATCCAGCAAAATTCTTTCAAATTTAATGGAGGAAAAAGATACTTCCATGACAAAGAACAATTGAAGAAATTCATATCACCAAACCAACACTAGAAAAAGTATTGACAGGCATGCTAGAAAGAGATAAAAATGACCACAATCTCCAGAACAACAACAGAAAGAAACCAGCAGCTGTACAAGAAATTAAACAAGGGAGGAAAGCAGAAAACCAACAACAGGAACACAATATGGCAAAGTCAAGCTAGTACATATCAGTGATATCCATAAATGTAAATGGGCTAAATTCACCTATAAAAAGAAATAGACTGAAAGAATGCATCAAGAAACATGATCCCACAATATGCTGTATACAAGAAACACATCTGACTCAAAAAGAAACTCATAGACTAAAAGTCAAAGGATGGAAAACAGTATTCCCTGTAACAGGAACCCAGAAAAAAGCAGGAGTAGCTATTTTGTGTGCAGACAAA
>PVLA01016996.1:0-18847 GCA_004027455.1 Hydrochoerus hydrochaeris
AGTGTTCAAATTCCCATTTCCCCCTGCAGTGCCCTCCCTGTAGTGACCACCTCATCTGAAATCCTCCTTCCTTGCTTCCTCTGCACCTGGGCCCAGCTCTGAGTGCTGCCCTATCTGCTCCTGTTCCCTCCGGAAAGGGACGAGCGACTCCACTTAGGAGCCGCTTGGGTGAGGCTGGAGAAGGGAAGGTGAAGAGGACAGGCGTGGTGAGGGAGAGCAGCTACATTCCGGCCAGAAGGGGGGGGATGGGAGGTGCAGGTGTCTGCAGCATCATTTTCCTTTGGTCCACAAGGAGGCGACCTTCTCCAGCACCGCCGCAGGGAAAGAGCCCTAGGGATGTGGGGCTGGTGCAGGTGAAAGAACAGACAGTGGTTTCCTCCCTCTGCCGGTCTCATCCTCTTACACAGGCGCCAATGCTGCGGTAGGAATTATACCGACCCGGGCTTCACCTCATCCCAGAACCCCATCAATTTTGAGCAAAGCAGTGAAAATAAAACATTCGCCTTGACTCAATAATACTGTCCCTTTTCAAATTTCCTAAACAGCCACAATATGATCTCTCTCTCTCTCTCTCTTTAAATTTCTTTGTTTTTTTTGCAGTACTGGGAATCGAACTCATGACCTCACACTTGCCAGGCAGGCACTTATGCCACTGAACTAAATCTCTGGCCCCCTGTTTAAGTTTCTTACTTGGGACAGAGGCTTACTAAATTGACCAGGCTGACCTGAAACTAATAGTCCTGCTTCAGCCTCCCAGAGTACACTAATGGTCTTTCCTTACTTTTTTTATAGTCCATGATATGATCCAGGAACTAATCTTGTGTTCAGTCCTACAGCTTTATCACCTTCCCCCTCTGGAATACACAACAGTTCCTCAGACATGCTTGGCCTTTAATGATCCTCACATTTTTGTATTGGACAGGACATTTATTTTACAGAAAGCCCTTCAACTTGACCTTACATCTTTTCAACCTGTGATGAGATTCAAGGTATGTATTTCAGACAGGAATATGTCCAAAGGACATATGACAGAAGGAATATGATGCGTGTCCTTTTCAATGTCAATTCAGGAACCCATGATGTCCTTTTACCCACAGTGGATGTTGCCATCTTAGTCACTTGGGGAAGCAGTCTTGGACTGTTTTGTCCACAATCAAATGACAGTTTGCTATGATTGTCTAATGTTTAAGGAATATGTGAGGAGAGGGCTGCTCTTTCCATGATGGCCTTGAGGTTCTGAGAGGAGACATTGTGAGCAATCTCTGCACAGTAAGATTTGATGCACATCAGCAGAACCTCCAGCTCCTTAACATTGTGCACCAGAAACTTCCAGAAGCCACTGGGCAGCATGTGCTTTGTCTTTTTGTTGCTTCCATAACCTGTGCCAGGCATCAAGATCTGGCCCTTGAACCTTTTCTGCATCCTGTTGTCGCCGCCTCTAGGTTTACGCCAGTTGCGCTTAATTTTGACATATCAGTCTGATTGGTGCTGGATGAACTTCTTTGTCCTTTTTTTGATGATCTTGGGCTTCACAAAGGGTATGAGGGCCACCATGATGCCAAGTTGGAGATGATCGCCACCTCTGTAGGGAGTGCTGTGGAAGAGAGGGGACGGGGGTGTGCAAGGGCTGATGGGACTCAATATCAGTATGTATTAATGGACTCAATCTTAACTCGATGGGTTATATTAGGATTGGATTTTAAATCCTGATTCTGTCCTTTAATTGCCAGTGTAACCCTCCACAAGTCACTGAATCTTTTGGGCCTTATTGTCCTGTGTGTAAAAGAGAAAGAGAAGAACCTCTGTTGCAACGTACTTCTGCAGGTCACCTATCCAAGATTCTCCCAGCTCTGAGCGACAGTATTCAGTCCATCATAAATGTAAAACTTCAATGCAAGAAGAGGAAAGGGGAAATTTTATATATTAGTCAGTTCACAGAAACACAAAGAGGGTGTTTATTGCAACCAGCCCTGTGCTGCAGCACAGAAAGGCTGGTACACTGGAAGGAGTCCTCCTAGGATAAAACCCCAGAAGTCCCTGGAAAGTGTTACTTTTATAGCAACAGGTGCTGTGAAAGGTGGGTACGTAAATAAGTGGTCCAGATCCTTCCCTTCCTGACCTTAACTACTCCAAAGTGTCCTCCCTGTTCTCAAAATTCAATACACTCCAGGGAGTGCCTGGAGACAGGAAGGCCCCATGTGGCCTCACCATACTCATACAGGAGTGGAGAATGGCAGTTTCATTGCCCGGGAGCATCCACTGCTACAGAGCCAGGCCTGTCTCAGTCCATTGGGGTGCAAGGAGCACAAAGGGAAAGAGGAGGGGCAGACTTTAGACATTTCACACTGGTGTCCCTTGCAGTAGATGACAGAAACATGCTTGTGAAGACAGACTGCTATGAAACATAATAATCTAACCTTTATCAAAGAAAGGTAACTGTTGGAGACCACTACAAAGCGGCTCTGAGCAGAATTTAAAATTAACTAATTGGCTTTCTATGTTTATCTGTGAGTCTGTCCTAGGCCTAGTCCCTTGCCTGGCGATGGGAGCTGATTCATAGTAAGTGAACCTCTAGGAATCACTGGTCCTGGATGAGGCCTGTAGTGGCCTGTGAGGCCAGAGATGCCTCAAAGGGAAAGATAAGCCACAGCTGCAGACACTTGGCTCAAACATCAATTAAGTAGAGGCTGCAGCTGCAGGAATTACTCCTACTGTCTCACTTCTGCCATGTCTTCATGATAAGACAGTTCTACTGAATTGACTTGATTCATTACTTTGAGACGTCCTTGAAGTGACTCCCTAGGTCCTGCTCATTGCCTGCACTTTCCTCACCCTTTGTTGTTGGACCTAATAAAAATGGGTGGTCCAGAGAAGTCTTTGTCTCAGCCCTCAGAGTCTTGAGCTCAGCTAAAGGGTTTTGACCCTCCTGGAGCCCTAAAATCATACCGCTTGTCTCATTTTATTTATCCTTCACCATACACTTGTTTGGGAGATTTGGGATCTAGATCAGGACCTGATAGGTAAGGAAAGAAGAAGAAAAAAAAGGAAAGGAAAAGAAAAAAGAGGACAGGCCACTCTGAGTATCTGAGTTCTTCCAGAGAGAAAGAAACAAAACTGCCTGAAACTAAGAGATGTCACTACACTTGCCATGTTTTTTAAAGAAATGAACTAACTGGAAAATAGTATTATAGATTTAAACTGTCATTCTATGCCCATTTTGCACCATTTCCCATTGTGTACTGGACCCAAATCACATTGCTATCTTACATAAGTTATTTTTTTCCAGTTGGTAGGGTCAAATTTTTCTCAGGGTTGAAGGATATGGCTTAATGGCAAGGTTGCTGCAATATTCAGAGTTTATCACATTATTCCCATGGCACATCTTGAGGCCTGGGGGAGAGGAGAGCAGGTGTGGGGTCCTTCAAGGGGCATCCCTTGCAGAAGCAGGTAGACCTGTGAGTTCACAAGGCATCCTTTACAACACTTGAGTACTGGACAGACATCTCTGCTGAAAACTCTGTCGGTACTGGTGTCTTATTACTTCTCCCTTAGCCTTAGAACTCTCCAAACCGTGGCCCACTGGTCCCTTGTGCTTTGGTACTTTGTCTAAGGCAGCTGAGGTAGACATCTCTAATGGAATCATTCCTGTCATACTGAGACTGGTGTGAAGGAAGGATTTCAACAACTCTTTTACAGTTACCTCTACTGCTCCTCTCAGCAAGGGACCCACAGCATGAGGTGCAACAACTCACTGCAGCTGCATACTTGTGCGTTTTTCCTGAGGCAAAGTTCTGTTTAGTTTTTTATTTATTATTTTAAAGAGAATAAAACCCAACAAAACAGGGTGAAACCAATCCAAACAAAGCAGTGAAAGTGGTACAGAACTTCAAAGCAGGATAATAGGAAATCAACAATGGCTACCATAACATATCTTGTTATCTGATGGGGAGTTCTTATTTACACTGTATGCTTTTTATTAGGAACAAAATCTTCCGAACAACCATTTTGTTCTCACTACACAAAGATTTATTCACACAGCTGTTTCTTCTACTCATTCTTCTTCTTCTCCTCCTCCTCCTCCTCCTCCTTTTTCTTTTCTGATCTTCTTGGGACAGGGTTTCACTATGCAGTTCAGGCTGGATTTGAATTCAGTTTGTAGCCTAAGAGGCCTCAAAGTCACAGTGATCTCCCTGCCTCAGCCTCCCAAGTGCTGAAATTACAAGTGTACACCACCCACACCCAGTGATAGCTTCTATTAATGTTGGAAATGTGGCTCACATCTGAAAGAGTACAGTCCCAGATCATAGAAAGCCTCTCTCTTGAAGGAACACACTACATTTTCCTCTGAGTGTATACTTCTTTAGTCTGTCTGATTGATGCCTCTCAGTGATGCATTCTCAAACTTTTCTTTCTGTAATGAGAGTCAACAACTTACTCAGCAGGCCGAGTTGAGGTCCTCGTCTCTTCTTCCAGTGAAGCTCCTTGCTCTCCATTCAGTGACAGATACAGAGTCTGAACTCTACTCTCACTGACTCTCCTCAACAGTTTTCCTATGTAAAGTTTTCAAATGGGACCTAAATACATCTGCACTCCCCTTAAGCTCACTGCTTTCAAAAGTCAGTTCTTTAGAGAAGCCTTGATTAGGTTACCTTTAATCAGTCTCATGCTCTTATAACCCATTTATATTTTCCTTCATAGAACTTTTCACTTTTGTAATTTTACATTTAGTTGTGGGATTCTTCTATATTTATTCTCCTCCATTATGCAGTGATTAGGCTTTCACCATCCCAGAGATTGAGAAAACAGGACACCATATTCTTAATGATTACATTTTAGTGAGCTGGCTCCAGGTCATCTAAAATGGCATTTATGAACTAAAGAAGATTTGCATCTCAATAGGGTAGAAAAATTTAAAACAGCAAGTTCCCTAAATTAGGGAACCAGGAGCCTATAATCAGAAAGAAACTGCTTGAACTTTAGTTAAGATGAAGGAAACTTTCTTTGATTCTCACATGTTAAACCACATTTGAGTATTTTCCCACATTTTAAGTAAAATAATCTCTAAAGTCTAAACAGAAGGACTTCATAACCCAGGTGTGATCTAACTGAGAACTTGCTATGAATGAAAATTATCTGATGATAGCAAAGCATTCCTTAAAGAAAGAGAACCTAAACTGCTTTTGGGGTTTTTATAACCTCTCAGATATTGCACTGAAAACAGAATCATGTTTGGCACTTAAGGAAGAGATATCTTGGAAGCAGAAGACATTTATATTTTGACCCTTGCTGATTTTTATCCCAGACTCTACCATGCTGACCACATAATCCACTCTTTCCAGACTGGGAATACCAGAGACTGGGGCAAGAAGGATTATCTGCAGGGATTTTATACTTTACTGTAGTCCAAACACCGAGAAGAAGAAAAAAATGCCAGATAAGAAGGCAAGGACAACTTTCTCCAATGGAATAAACAAAAAGCAATTAGGATGGGAAGTAAACTGGTGTGGACATGTGGACTCCCCATGGAGACAGATCCCTCTGAGGCACCCTCATCCCCACAGCCATAGTGAGCAAGGGTGGGCCATACGTGCCTCAGTACAAGATTTGTCCTGCAATTCCTAAAGAGAGAGTTTCCATAGATATAAAAAAGATTGCATCTGAATCTCCTGGAAGTCCCTTTTGTTTCACTCGCAGGTCTAAAAACTTGTCTTCTCAACACATGGGAGGCAGGAGAATCGATTGCAAATTCGAGACTGGCTTGGGCTGCAAAGTGAGCCCAAGGCCAGCCTGAACTGCATAGCAAGACCCTGTCTCAAAAAAGACAAAAGCAAACAACATAAAGAAAAAACCAAAAACCAAAATCGTCTTCTCTGGCCGTAAAACTATGGATGTCATTTTCAATGATTAATGTTATTTGTCATCCCAGAAGATAATGTCTGGTGAGAACTACAAAAATTCCTCTACAAGGCTGCAACAAGGGAACTAAAAAACAGTTTTTCTTTATCGGATTTTAAAAGGAAACCCACATGCTGCAAACAACCGCACTGAAATCGGAGTATATGAATGGTCACTAAAGAAAAAAAGAATCTAGAGAACAAGATTTTAACGCTTTTGTGTGTAAAGTCACCATCACCTGGAGTTGCTGTTTCCAAAGGTAAAAACCAATCAACCAAAAATCCTGCCAACAGAGACAGGAAACCAACATACCAAAACAGAAAAAAAGGAAAGAAAACGTAACACCCAGCTAGAAGGTCTCCCTTAGCTCAAATTCGGGACCAGCGCGTCTTTCTACACTGTGCACACACCGAATTCAGCACCACTGCTGCGGAGCCACCGACCGACCGCATGCTCATAACGAAGCTGTCCGCGAGCAGACCCGCCCAGACTGCTGTAAAGCATGAGTCGGGACAGCGGTGTGGGACGGGGACTCCGCGAGCCCCATGGCGCCCTCCGCTGGCCACGGCGGAAGCGCGGCGGAAGGTCACCGAGAGGCGGGAGCCGGCGCGCGGGCGGCGGCGGGGACGCGGCGGGAGGGGCCGCACGGAGAGTGCAGCCGCGCGCGTCCCGCGGGCGGAGAGGAGGCGCGGGGCTCGGCGGGCGGAGCGGGAGCCGCGCGGGTCGGCGAGAGGCGCGGGGCGACGAAGGGGACGAGGAAAAGCGCCACGCGCCCCGACGCTCGTGGTCGGAGACCCCGACCTCGGCCTGCGGCTCGGGTGCCCGCGCTCCCGGCCCCACCCGTACCGGCCTGCGGCGTCTCGTCCCGGGGCCGCTCATCGCCCGCTGAGGTGAGCGCGTCGCTGAGTGGATCCAGTCAGCCCGGGGCCCGAGCCTCCCTGTCTGACAGCCTGCGCTGCCGGCCCCGCCCACGCCCTGAGTGCGGATTGGCGGGAACTAGTCGCCCGCCCAGCCCCGCCTACCCTCTGAGCGCTGATTGGAGGAATTCCACCCCGAGGGCAGCCGCCTGGGTCCCGCTCCCTCAGCCAGGGAATTCTGACGGAAACGGCCCCGCCCCCTTCGACGGCCGCGAGGCCTGAGCCGCAGAGTCGCCCGCGCTGCGACCCCACCCGCCCGCGAAGTCGCTCACGGCCCCGGTGTGGCGCGCGTTGGCCCCAGCCTTCCCGCCCCGCGCCGGCTCGCCCTTGCTGCCGCCTCAGGCCTCTCCTCGCGGCGGGCGTCTCTTCCTGGAAGGAGCGCTGAGTCTAGGAGCCGGCGCCGCGCTCGGCCGCCCTCGGAGGCCCCCGGGGCCCATCCCAGCGCGGTTCGGGCGCCTCGGATCCCACACCACCCTCGACTCCGACCTCCCGGCTCCGCGGTTGCTTCGGGTCCCGATTCTGCAGGCAGCCCCTGGCTGGCGTCATCGAAAACTGTAGGGGACGCGTGGAGCTCAGGGCCCCCAGCGCCTCCCGTCTACAGAATGGGAGGGAGCCAGCTGGTGAGGGAATGAGAGAAAAAGAAGACAAGAAAGGGAGGGGACCGTTTAGCGTGGAAATGAGAGGAAAGGAGAGAAAGGAGAGGTCAACGTTTATTGAGGAAATGAAAACAAAAGAAGAAGAAGAAAGAGAGAAACCAGAGGAGACGAAACATGAAGAAATAGATAAGATGTGTCCTGCATGCAGGAAGGGCCACCGCAAGAGCAAGGGGGCAGTGGCAGAGAAGTCAAAGGCTGTGGTCATTGTATCTTCCTGTGACATCACACCTGGACTGCCCCTGTTCTGCGTGCTTGCTTGACTGACAGAGCCTATTCTGGATTCGCAGCTGTGATTGGCCGACACTTGACAGCTCTTTGAGATTGACAGCTTATGCCCAGTGAGTCTGTCTTTTTCCCCTGCCCTAATCTCCTGCCTCAGGTCAGATCAGGAGTGCAAAAGTCAGGTGTGTGGTTCTGAGCTGCGGGTAGCAAAAATGTCCTTTCTGGTCTTGCACACTGCCAGGCTGATCCCTGGCTCCTCCCTGTGGAGACCATTTCCCTTTACACCCGTGCTCCCTTACCTAGATCTCTGTCAGGGCTAGCACCCCCAAGCACCAGGGGAAGAGTTCAGGGCTCCATGCCCTCCCTAGTTTTGCAGTGACTCTGATTGGCTTCTCTAGGCACCGATCCCTAAGAGGAGTGGCAACTTGGGTCCCTCCTAAGTGAAGGACCTCATACAGGTTGGAGGAGGAAAACATGAAACTCTAGAGAGATGGGGAATTGTCAGCATGGGTCTTTCCCACCCCAGACCTTGACTTGGAGCTGAGCTTGAGAACCAGGCCCTGAGTTCCTGGTAGTTGCCCTGACCCCTCTCCTCCTGCACAAACCACTCTTACTCCCATTGTCTCCTGGCCTGGGTCCTCTTCCTTCATTTTTTGATTCCTTCTCCCCATATTGGATTTCTTGCCCCCAACTCCTTACTCTCCTACCTCTTCTAGAAGAAAATTCCCCTTGGGGTACTTGATGGCAGAGAGTGAGCTTCCTGTGGAAAAATGCAGGAAGGACAGGAGTTGTCTCTTTAAACCCTGAAAAGTTGTGCCTGAAAGCACCACATCGAGATGCTCAGAGAGAATGGTTTCCTTTTGTTAATTAACTACACTGAGTATCATGAGCCTGGTAAGTTCTAAGTGATCAGGGATTTAGTCTGCAAGAATAATTTTGGCCTCTTCATATAGAGATGTATGTCAGTGGCGTCACAATTAGATGCACAAAGCTCCTCTAAGTTTAGTTTTTCAATACATTATGTCACTGATTACTGATTGTATTTTTCAAATGTAGTTTTAAGACAAAGAATTTTGTGAGTCATTGGGTTTCATTTAGTATTTTCACATATGCATATATCTTTTGGTCATATCCATCCCTCATTTCCTGTTATTCCTTTCATCTTAGCTCATAATAGTCTACTTTCATAGTTTCTGTTTTTAGATTTCATGTATTAGGTAAAATATGGGATATTTGCTTTTTGAGTCTTGCTTTTTTCATTTAACATAATAATCTCCTTTATGGCTAAATAATATAGATAGATAGAGATATAGATATAAATAGATATGGATGTAGTGTTCATTTTAACATTATTTTCATTGTATAGCCCTGAGTTTCCCATTGTTAAATCCAAGTCATAGCCACAATAAATGAATCATGATTTACTACTGTTTCTTTCATATAGGATCTGTGCAAACTTTACTCAACTCACAAGTCCAAGTGTGCAATGTAGTCAAAATGCACCCTCTGCACTGACTCCTTTATGAATGTTCACATATTAGTTTTCTTAAACTGATTAAGATGAAGATGCCATTTGTAGACAGCATCACTTAATGTATTGAATACCAAATGGAAGATATGCTCGTGGGCTTTGTAGGTAGGTACATTTATTAATACCATAAAACAACACATATAATAGTGAACATTCCATTGCTTAAGAATTTTTAGTTTTCTTTAAACAATGGATCTTATCTGTATTTTTACAGTTTATGTATTTTTGTTTGAATTGACAAAACTTGTATATAATTTTTCACAGAACATGTGTTGTGGCTTGTGTTTAAATGTCCCCCAAAACCTCATGCAGTCATAGGTGGGCTTCTTCAGAGGTGGCCAGCCACCTCTGGAGTGTGTGATGCATGGTGCCATGCTGGGATCAAAGGTATATAATTATGAAATCAATCAACTGATCAGTTTAATACCACCCAACATCCAGTAGTAAAAAGGAATAAAAAGCCACTGTAATGGCCTATTGCTGCTTTGCTACCTTGTGTCCACCATGAATTTTGCCTTTCTGCCAAGCCACCCTGCCTTGGAGCCAGCCAATTATGGACTCAACCCTCTACAAATCTTGAACTAAATAGACCTTTCCTCCTGTAAGTCTGGGTGTCAAGTATTTCATTTAAGCAACAAGAAAAGTTACTAACATGACATGACTTTTCTCCCAGACACTCTCTCATTGTGTAATCCAGACTGGTGTTAAACTGACTGTGTAGCCCAGACTGGTTGATAACTTGCAACAATTCTCCTGCCTCAGCCTCCCAAGTCCTGGGATTACAGGCATGTGCCATCATGCCCTGCTAACATGATAAACTCCATTCACTTTACAGGCTGTCTCCATGGACCTAATTAATGCATGCATTACTCATATATTTATCTTTTCATGATGATAAGATCACTTAAAATATCTTAGAGATTTTCAAGAATATAATATACTGTTATCATGTACTGTACAGTAGATATCTTGGAATTATTTCCCTTAACTAGAATTTTATATTCTTTGACTAGTATTCTCCCTACACCAATACTACCTCCAGCCCCTGGTAACTACCACTTTTTATTCTCTGTATGAATTTGACTTTTTTTAGATTCCAGTTAGAAGTCAAGACATATGAGGTTTCTTTGCTTTGCCATCAAACCTGCACTCTTTGCTTTAGTTTTCCTGGTAGCCACCTGTGTACACAACACCCACCTGTCATTGGAATTTGATAGAGATTTAGAAATTTTGACCTCTCCTTTTTTCTTCACCTTCTGCATCTCTAGCCCTTTTCTCTGTCTCTCTTTTCCTTGAGGGTCATATTTCCCTTTAGTCCCACACGCCTGAGCTCCAGTGCTAGCACTGACCTCTCACCTGCTGTCCATGACTATTCCACACAGAGGGCTCAACTGTCCTCCCAAGGAGTCAGGTTGTCATCTCCTCACCTAAAGCACACCAGTGGTTCCAGCTCTCCCCAGAGAACCCTCTAGAGTGGAAGATGCTGAGCAAAGGAGCTTGGGACTTGCTCAAAAGTGTATCCTTAGCATATAGAACCACCCCAATGGAAGAACCAAATTAATTGTTCTCAAGTGAATGAATAAAATATGGTTGAATAAAATTTACATTCAAGCAAAATCTAAGATTTTACTTTGTTTATCTAGTATGCATGCTGGCTTAAATATTCGCTTTGGATACTGGCGTAGCCAAGCACTGGAGCTTGTGGGCAAAGCCACGTCCTATCCCAGCCCTGAAAAGAAGTAAATAAAAATTTAAAAAGAGAAAAAAAAAAGGAAAAGAAAAGTAATTCAAATGCCTAGCATCAAGGTACTGGCTAAAAACTTTTGCATGCCTATATAGGTGGAACACCACAGAACTTTAAAACACACACACACACAGAAAAGAATCTCTTGATATTCTCTTCTGGGAATCTGCCCAGGTTACATTGTTTGGGGAAGCAAAGCAAGGTGCAGGAGAGTACATGGCTTTGAACTATAATATACAAAAAGGGGAAAAGAAGAAATGTTTTCAACTACATTTGTTTACATAAACATCAAATGTTTTGAGAGGAATAAGAAAGAAATTGGTATCAGTAACTCTCTGTAGGGAAAATGGAAGAAACAAAAGAGATGTGTTGCCTTTCTGGATCTTTTGAACAGGTCAAATAGTAAATTTCAAAGAAAAAAAAATAAAAAAGACAAAGTGAAAAACTTTAAAGTGAGGGACTTTAAAGGAGAGAGAAAGAGAAGGAAGGTAGCAAGGAAGGAAAGAAGGAAGGAAAGGAAAGAGGAAGTGAGGGAGGAAGGTAAAAAGAGAAGAGATGGAAGGATCTAAGAAAAAGCTCTTACTTCCTTAAGATAAAAAGTCTAATAATTATAACATCCCTAAAAAGTGCACATTTACTACTGTTTTAACTCAACATGCTATTTTCTTTTAATTGTATTGCCTTTCCTTAGATATCTGTCTTTCATTCACTAAAGGATTTTTAAAAACAAGCGTGATTAACAAATACAATTAACTTCTGGCCAAGTCTTGGGGAAGTGACTCTAGTTAGGAGCAAGGGACTCTGGTTGGGCTCATATTGTGCTTGTGGCTTCACCAAGCTCAGAGCATCCTCTGGTGTCATGTGGGCTCCAGGTAGTGCCATGGAGGAGGCCTCTCCTAGGCCACCAAACTGAAGCCAGCTGCCAACTCCTTGGGGTCCTCATTAGGAGCCCATTACTTTGTCCCTAGTAACTCCGCTCACACTCCTCACACCATGTCCCTCCATGTTTGGACAGGAAGGACCCTTGAGCTCCTCCTCACAGCCCAAGCGGCAGAGGGCCAGGACAGCCAAGTCAGTGTCATGAAAGGGCGAAGAAGCAGTGGGTGTAGCAGGGTCTGTAGAGCTGCAGGAGCCCAGGGGCTGTGAGAAAAACTGGTTTTGAGTCACACCTGGCCCCAATGTTTGCTTCTTCCTTGGGGTCTGCCATTCCCTGGGTCCCCAGGAAAGCAGACCATGCATCCTTGAGGTGGGGTAGCTCCTGGGGATGTAGCCCAGTTTGTCCTCTGCCTCCTAGCCCTGTCCCTACCCTCTGCTGAAAGAAATAAATCCAGTCTGAGGGCAGTCTGAGAGCAGTGGCTGTCACAGTGCGGTCCAGGACAAGTAGCATGAATATCACTGGAACTTGGGAGAAATGCTGTGTTCAGGCCAGGCACAGACATGGGGAATCAGGAACTGAGTTCTTTTGTAAAAAATGTTATTTTATAGAGGATAAAACCAAGCAAAATAAAACAGAAAAAAGCCAATCAAAACAAGATAGTATAAGTGACACCAAATTTCAAAACAAGATAATAGGAAATCAACAATAGTTACCATATACCTCTTGTGTCTTCAAAGTAGGTGCACATTCCTTCAGACATAATAAAATCAAACAAAATAGAACAGAATAGAAGCAGTAAAAACAAAACAATGAACACAATCCAGGACTTCAAAACAAGATAATAATAAATCCAAAATGGCTACTATAATATATCTTGTTATTTTTGAAATAGCTGCCCATGCCATCAGATCTAAAAAAATCAAACAAGACAAAGCAGAATAAAACCCAACCAAACAAAACAATGAGAATGATACAGAATTTTGAAACAAGATAATAAGGAATTAACTGTGGCTACCACCTTCAGAAGGAGATCCCACATAGATGCCACACTGCATACTGGTATCCTCTTAATAGATGATTAGACTACTGGCTTTAGGCCTGCAAAGTCAGCAAAACACTGAACACTACAAGCATTAAATTGTAGTTTACTGCATTAGCTATCACAGCCTGTGTTTCTCTGGATAAGCTGGTCACTTACGGTGGGGAGTGGGGGCAGGAATGTTGGCTCTTCTTGTCTCCCTGCCCACACACTGGAAGCGGCTGCCGTCTGGCTCTCCCCCAGTCAGCCCATGCATGGCGCCGACTTAGAGGAAGTCTTAGCTGCTTCTTGACTTCTTGTCCTTCTCTCCCACAGTTGGTGAATGGCGCAGACTCATAGGAGAGGGCTGTTGTCTGGCTCTGCCCCAGTCAGTCTGCTCATGGTGCCGACTTACAGGCAGGAACTGCATTCTAACAAGAACGCCAGGAGAATTTGCACTGTCTCTGTCTGTCTCTGTTTCTGTGTCTGTCTTCCTCTCTTAATCATCTCTCTCCACAGACTATAAAATGACAAACTGAAGTAACTATTTTTCACCTTCAACCATATGAACAAGACTTGTGATTATACAACAAAATATAAAACAAACCAGAAAATTGTATGTAGTAAATAAGCTCTCACTATGGCAATTTTATCTTCAAGGGAGAAAATTTAAAAGGGGTTAGGGAAATAGCGAAACAGAAGAAAAGTAAGAGATTAGGAGCAAGGCTGGAGGATAAAGGCAGATCATGCAAATTTGGGAAAGTGCTGCAGAAGGCAATAGAGAAAGAGAGAAGGAATAAATAAAAACAAGAGCAGAACAGAACAACAACAACACACTAGAAAACTTGTTCACATTTATATAAAAACAAGAGCAAATAATAAAGAAAAGACAAACAAAAAACAAGAAAAAGGAAGTAAAGAAAAAATAGAAGAAAAGTTTAAATGTCTGCTTCAATGTATCTCTGCTGTCCCTGGTAGGCAGTGTGGGCAGAGTACAGATCCGCATCCATGAAGTGCAGCAGCTCCACAGCAGGGCAGAGGTGCCACCACTTGTTCCACTGAAGTTCAGGCTGGCCTCAGGGAGTCTGGAACCAGGCCAACCCAGCCAGCTCCAGTCAGAGCTGCTGCTGTGGAGCTGAACTTGGCTGGGAACCACTGGGTGGAGCAAGCAGCTGCTGAGTCTCAAGCTCGGTTGGCCTCTCCTAAGATGGCCCTGGCCAATCCTGTGGGAGGTACCATGGGACAGCTCACCAGCTGCTGCAATCTGCTGCATACCCTGATCTGTGGCATTGGTCTGCTTCTCCACGGAGGTCCTTGGGGTTACCAGCAGTCACCGCGTGTCTGCAGTTTCAAGCTGACCCTCCCATGCAGTGAGTCCAGGCCCAGGGAGAAAGTTGCAGCCTGCCTTCTTATTCTTCTTTGAAGTTTCTCTCCCCATGGGCTTCAAGTCTTGCTTAAAATCTTTCCTGGGTCCAGGTGACCCACTGCCCCTCCTTCTCCTCCTAACATTGCTGTAGTCCAGTGTTGGGACACCTAAATCTCAGAGAGATTCGTCTCTGCTGCTCACCTCTTTGCCATCTTTTGAGAAGTCAGTCTCTCCTCTCTCTCTCTGTCTCTCTGTCTCTGTCTCTGTCTCTGTCTCCCTCCCTTCTTCCCTCTCTCTCCATTTTTCTCCCTCTTCCAGTCTCCTTCCTCTCACTGTCAATGCCCTGTGATGGCTGAGCAGTCCCATGTGGGACACACTGCCCTGCTAGGAAGCAGCCAGCATCTCCAGCAGCTCTGTGCACCAGCCTGGCCGGGGGAAAGCCACTCCCATCCTGGACTCTGACCTGTGCTCTCTTCACCTGGGTTCCCACCGGGCTCCTACTCACACCTGAAGCTGCTCAAATCTTCTGTCTTTCATGAAGCTTCCATGGCTTCTTGGTCAAAGCTGATGGTGCACACCAAGGTCCACAACGCAATTATAAGCTATTTGTGCTTTGATTCTCTTCCCCGTCTCCTCCTGGGCCCATCTGCCGCAAAGCTGGGCTTGGATCTTCCGGCCTCAGCCCGAGCTCCTCCCAAAGACAGTGCCCAGCACACAGTATGTGCCTAATGAAAGTTCCCAAATGAGGGGATCAGTGGACAGAGGAGAGAAATGTGGGGCGGGTTGGCAGGCAGCAGGCAGTGGCAGCTGTGGGCAGCTCACAGCACATAGGAAGAGATCTGTTAGTGGCCGTGGGCCTGAAAAGTGGTTGGAGGAGCTGAGTGTGTCCCAGGACGCAGCGGAGAGGGAGGTTAGAAGGGACCAGGATGGCGATTCTGTAAGAACTGACCATGGGGAGTGGTGCAGAGCGGTCTTGTGCACCTGTGGGATTAGAGAGGAAGGTGAATCTAGAAACACAATGTCCTCAGGAAGGTTAGTGAAGGGAGTGGCCCATGGGAAGAGGGCAGCTTCAGTGTCCTATGAGCCATCCTGGGAGAGCTTAGACGTTGACACCATGTGTCCACCAACAAGGAGACCTGGTTACATCCTGGATGGGGGGGAGAAGAGGAAATGGTGGTGGCTGAAAGGTCTAAGCAGGTTTGGGGGCTGAGGGGTTGATTGCTGAAGGTGCCTCTGAGAGGTGCTGAGGTGCAATCGAGGTGCTGGTGGAAATCGGCAAACAGGTGGGCAGATGGGGCTAGTTGTGACAGCACCTCGACGCAGTGCTGGCTGGAGGGCTATGTGTGCTGGGACAGTACCAGCATGCGGCTGTTCTCCAAATGTGTCCTGGGAGGAAAAGGAATCCAGGGACTCCGGGAGCTTGGGGAGCTCTGCACTGCACGGTGGAAGGGGAGTCAACCAGGATGGCAGTGATGGGAGCAGCTTCCAAGTTCGGGCTGTGACACCAGCTCTGTGCTCACCTAAGTGCACTCCCCTTGGAGTCAGCCCACCTGGGAAGCCTGACCAGAAATTTTCCAGTGTCTTGGGCAGTCGGTTTGTCTTCATTCCCCAACCCCCTGGTGAGCACAGGCTGGAAAGTTCTATTTCAGGGAGCTGCTATTTTCCAATGATCTAAAATTCTAGCCTCATGGGTGAGTGGTTGGGGATGTGGCAGGTCAGAACTGTGACTCTGCCTGTGTGAGTTGTCCCTTGCTGACTCCTGCAAGGAAGCAGCCTCACAGGTGTGGAATATGCTGTGTTCCATGGCTCCCCGCTGGCGCTGTCCCTTCTGCGGCCCTGGGTGCCCCCACTATGAATGGGCTGCTGGAGTCTCTGCAGAGCAGGAGCCTTCAGGCAATCACAGGGTTCCGGCCGGTTTGGGGAGTGTGTGCCTGGCCACACAGGACTTCAGCGGAGGGTCGGCGCTGGACAAGGACGTTTGCCACCACATCTCAAATCTGTTTCCCTCCATCCAGTGCCCTTTTGGGACGTCCTCCTCCTTCTGATGGCTCAATCCCAGGGACAGCCTGGGTTGCTCCACTGAATTCTATTCGCAGTCTGCACTGAAGGGTCCACTTCCCATCAGTTAAGAGAACAGTTCTCAGGCCCTGAGCCCCTGAGTCATCAGTGCTTTCTCAGCACCTCTCTCTGGGTCCTCAGTACCTGCGTTAGGGTCCTTTCTTCCTGCCACCAGCTGGAGTGGAGGCCACAAGTCCACAGCTTTTCCTTCCGTGTGGAGCCCTCAGCGCTTCAGAGAAATCAGGAAAGTTAGAGTCTAAGGGCTGCTGGGCCAAGAGATTCCTCTGTGACTTCTCCCCTCTCCCCACTCATTGTGCCTGGCTTCCTCTCTCTAGGGGTCCCTGTTCTCTTGCACCCCCTTACCCTCCTGTGAGTGCCAATGGTCTCACAGGCCTGTGATCTCACCAGCCTCTCCACACCTCCACCTCTGCCCATCCCACACTCCCACAGCCCTATCCGCCTCCCCCTGCTCACCACCCCTCCTGTCTACACTTCTCTGATCCATTCTAGAGGCTCCTCTCCTCTCACCAGCTCTGTGTCACACCTTAGATCCTTTGTCCTCCCTGAATGGGCCTCTGCCTGCCAGGAGCTTTTCCCAGTCAGTTCATTCTACCTGATCCCAAGTAACAAAGTTCTGGTGGAGAATCAAAGTCAGGGGAGGGGGGCTGGAAATCAAATCCCTTTAGGGGAGGCCCCAGCTTCCCAGAACCCTTCACACCTCTCCAAATGGAGAACTTGGTGGTGGGGCTGGGAGAGTGAGGGAAGAGGCAGGGCTTTACTGGCAAGCCTAAGGGGGTCCCAAGTCCCCAGAGGGTTAACCTGCTACTTGGATTTGATTTCCTCCCATGGGCAGTGTTTCTGCCAAAATCCCCTGTGGCAGATGATACAATGCCTCACCATCCCAGCATTCCATGCTGCGCCTCTGCTGACCCAAACACTCGCGTCACAGCCCCAGCAGTGAGTACTGGGTCTGTGCTGATGGATTTTGCTGTTTCACCAGGTTTTCCACTTTCCTCAAGCACCTGAGGTGAGAGAATGGTGCAAGAGTCTTTCCAAAAGGCAGGCGCTTATGCCACTGAGCTAAATCCCCAGCCCCTGGAGACAGCCTTGGATGGCTGTGGCAAAGTCCTCAGGAGGCTGAGGATACTCAAATCTGTGTCCAATATATGGAGCTGTTCCAAAGCCAGGAGCCAAAGGTTGTAAATGAGAACTTGGTGGTGGGGAATAGTAACTAAGAATTTGGTACCAAAGAAATGAGGTAATTGCTGTGGCTCTACCTGACCCTGTGGTTTCAGAGCCTTTGGGACCGGCTGGTGGGAAGAGTTGGGGAAGATTCAGAGATGTCAGCTGAATAGAGCTGGCACACCTTAGGCTGTTCTGTATAGGAGATTCTAGTTAGACCTCCGGAGACCATAAAGCTGATAGAAATCCTGTTGGAAAAGGCTGGGCTCAGGAGGTTTCTGCCAGGGAGAAGGATCCCATAGCTGTAGGACTCCAGGTGATGCGTGTTATGGTTTGATAGAGTTTGTCTGCATTTTGCTGATGTCCAGAGACTGCCTGAGACTGAGATGAAGGGCAGCAGAGTAATCTTGTAGAAGACATTTCAAGGCAGTCTAAAGTTGAGTCAGTGGCATGGCTATTGCTTGGGGGCGTTTAGCCAGATTTATATTGAGAATCAAGAGCAAAGAGCCCTGTAAAATGATGTAAAACCCTGTGAGTTTGGTCGGAAAGGAAGCTCCAGTGAAAGTGTCCTACAAATACAGCCCATGAGACAGCCGGTCACTGTAAAGGTTAGCAAGAAAAGCTGAGTATCTCAGAAGAGGACAACAGAAAAGATGGCCTGAGGACATCAGGAGAATCACAGGGACTCCAGCCCATGCAGCCTCAGCACTGTAAAGGTGAAAGACTTTGAGAAGAGAAACCCACAGTACCGCCTCCGGGAAGGTAGTGGCCTAGAGAATTTGTTCCTGGGGATGAAGTTCAGAGGGCTCAGCGATCCAGGCACTGACCCTGCAGCCCCAGAGCCGAGCCGGCTGCTGCTCTGGCCTGCAGGTGGCCTGCAGGCAGCTCTGCGGGACACGAGTGCAGACGGGGATGGAGGCGTCCCGGTCCTGCCTCCCTGGAGTGGAAAGTTGTCTGGGAAGAACAAGGTCAGAGCAGCTGGGTCTCGGGTTTCCCCCTGTGCTAAGGGTCAGACACAGTCAGAAGCGGCGCAGGAGGAGAAGCCGGGGCTGCGGAAGTCACCGTGGGGGAAGGAGCGACCTGGGCCCACGGCTTGGCCCGGCCCACGCAGACGGCTGCCCACGCCGCGAGAGGAGCAGCAGGTGGGGCCCTCGCCGAGAGCGCCGAGCTCGGAAGGGCGAGCGCCCCGCAGCCCCCGCAGCTCCCCGCGGCCCCGGCCACCTGGGGGCGCAGCGCGGCCTCTCGGGGAAGGAAGCGGCTGGGGCGGCGCCGGGGAGGCGGCTGCGGAGGGTCCGGGCCGGGGACCCTGCAGGCCCGGTCTGCGCGCCCAGGGCCTCGGGAGCCAGCGCCCTCCGCTCCCGGCCGAGCGCGGGCTCCGCCT